>CAJVPQ010000273.1:0-32158 GCA_910591825.1 Funneliformis caledonium
TATTAATGATTAATTTATAATTTAAAATTTTATAAAAAAAAAATCAACTGTCGACGAAATGATCATGTCGGTAAAATATTTGTCGGTAAAATAAACATGTCGGTAAAATGATTGTGTCAGGGAAATGATCATCGGTGAAACATTTGTCGGTAAAATGATCCTGTCGGTAAAATGTGTGTCAGTAAAATGATTGTCGGTAAAATGTTTGTCGGTGAAATGAACCGGATCCATATATTATATAGACTTCTTTTTATTATTTATATTTCATTATATGTATTGTTTATACTTATTAAAAAGCGTAGTATAGTACTAGTTAGCAATTTTATATAAATAGACCTGTAAGTTGACCTTGAGTCAGAGTTTTGCTCAGAGATTGAGATAAGTCTTGGGACTAAACTTATAACTCTACAGATTAATAAAGCTACTATTTTATACTTTCAACGTTTCATCAGAATTAAAACGAAATTTATATGATAATATTGAACAAAAAATTTTTAAAAAAATCGTTTAAATGAGAATTTATTGAGTGATCGTTATATCGAATTCGTAGAAAATTATTTGCTTATGTAATTAATTGACATTTGGATGATTATTCTTCAAAGATGCTTTTTTGGGTCGTATCGAAGTTTCAATATGATAATGATTTTGAATATTTAATTAATAATATCATTTAGATTAATAATTTTAAATAAAAAAGATCAGATAGTTATGAAAATAAAAAGGATATTTTTAAAAAAAATGTTGGATTTTAAAACAGAAGTAATGACTCAGTAAGGTCAATTTCAATGCAACCAAATATCCCAAAAAAAAAAGAATCTAGTTGTAAAAGATTCATATCAAAGACTTATTCTTTTATTATAAAAATAAAAATTAGAATTAAATTTACTTCATCTATTAAACTTTTTTGTGCAATTTTTTATAAAAGATGATTAATCTCAATGAACTTTTGCTATACTAAAGCTTTATTTTGAGCACTTAGAATTTTAAAGCCACTATATATATTAATTTAATATACATTACCCTTTTATTAATTATTTTTTTATAGATTTAAAGACATTATTCTAAAACAATAATGATAATGATAACATTTGAAAAAGTTATGTATGAAATTATTAATTACAATTTAACCGCGTCAAGTCTATTTAAACATGTTTTCTCAAATAATAATAAATTAGCAAGTTCATTATTGACTATTGCTTATGAATGGTATGAAAAGTAGACTAACGTATATTTGGATTTTCGTAACTCAAAAAGGCACATTTAAAGGATTTGAATATAGATTAAGGATAATTTGACGACAATTAGACTTTTTAAAGCCTAATATTGTTTTTTTTGGGTGGTAGGCAAAGAATTTGTTAAACAGTTCAAAAAGGTCTTGTGAAAAGGTTGCAATTTATAGTGCGAAATGCTCTCGCTTGTTATCTAATAGATTTAAGTATCTAAAATTTAAAAAGTTCATAATAATAACAAAATGTAAATCGTAAATCGTAAATAATACATAAATTTTATGTAATTATACCTTTGAAACCCTTGTAAAACTTCACAGGGTCATAAATCCCACTCGACATTGAATTCGAGTCGGGTTTGTCATTTTTTCACACGTGTCCCAATTTTGTAATACCCGTCAGGTTATGGTCATGTCTTACCAATTGATTTCTCAATATCGTGATTCTATTGAAATAAAAAGTAAAAGTAAAAATGATTATTTGTAAGTTTGTATCATCAAATGATGAGATTTGTTACATCCAAACCACTTATTCTTATTAGTAGATACAGTAAAACAATAATCGATCATAAAACAATAGTTTGATTCTTTATATAAATAAATCGAAGCGATCTTCATCACAAACATATAAGTCTTTACTATCATAAATTATCAACTCCCATTCAATTCTTTTTTTTACAAAGGCATTATCTTGGAACATCCAACTAATTTTATCATTGATCATCATAAAAATTAATTCCACTTGATTTGACTTTTTTTACATAAGTATCATGGACGATACATAATCAATAGTTAAAGGAAAACAATAACGAAAAACTATATTTCACATCTTGCTTTTACATGCATTTTAAGAGCATGGTAATACTATTAATGTATATACTGAAAACTTGAAATCTTCTTAATATATATATTCAATTTCTACAAGAAGATTTTAATAAATTTAATGACAGCCAGCAGCTAATTTTGTAAATTTTTAATTCATCAGCAGAGTTAGCTATATTATAAAATCTTAGACTAAAACCCCTAAGGTCGTCGTCGTCGCAAAAAATGAAGAACGGTAACATTTGTGCATGTAACATTTTCATATTTACAGAGAGAGAGAGAGAGAGAAGAGAACCTTTATTTATTATTATTCTAATTTTAAATTGAAATGATTCTAATTTAGAAAAAAAAAAAATTTTAATTCTTAATTTTCGAAATTTGAAATACTTCATAATCTTCTATTGAAAATATTTCTTCATCTCTTATTCTTTTTTCATACATTCTTTGCCTGCTGGTATTGTTATTATATTCAAATACACCACTACCAAAATAATTAATATATCATAAACTAAGATCATCACAGAATGAGGGACCATAAATACTTGAATAATATAATGCACGGTCTATATCATTCACATGGCTTAAAATTGAATCTTTAAAACTGTCCTTGTTCTTGAAAGAAAATATAAAACTATCTTTCGTTTTACCATACCCACCATTGGATTTCCATACTAAAGGATTATATCCTCCAAGAATTTCTTCGGATTCTTTGACTTTGATGAAAGTGACTGTGCGAGGCTTATCATCACATAATTGATGAAATATTTTAGGAGTAAACCCATCTCGACTTCCTCTTAACAATAATTTAAATTCATATGGTAAATACAAATCTCTCACAAAAGCAAAATTGCTTTTAATTTCAAACTTATCGATCCATTTTGAAATGATGGAAACAATATTTAAATTAACAATTGCGGTATCAATAACGACTCCTCTACATCTAGGGAGTAAAATACTGTCACTTGGTTCACTATCTGAGTCCAAATAAGAATCTAATAAATCTTCGAAGAGTTGATGTTTCAAAAGCTTTTTATATGGACGAACTTTTTTGGTGAATTCATCAGAAGATAAACTAAAAAATCTAATAAAGGGCAAACAGTGTTGTAAAGTGTTTTCCACCATTTTGAAATCATCATTTGACCAAGTCAAGGGATCCGGAATAAGTGTGGGATGTTTTTCAAGACCCCATTTTAATACATGCTCCCATACTTCAACCTCTTTCATTTGTAAGTCATCCCTCTTAATAAGTGAGATTAAAAATTTTTCAGGAAGAGAAGTAAAGTCAAGTGAATTGAATACCTTTACCGGTGCTTTAACCATAATATCTATACATAATTGTTGAAGCTCTAAAAAAGAGTTGGATAGAAAGCTTATTCTATAAGTAAGCTCAAAATGTTGTTCCATCAATCCATCTTTATTTTCAATTAGATATTTTTGCAAATATTCAACCAATTCTTGAAGATGAAGCTCATCAGCAGCACGCATTACTTTTAAAGCGTTTAAAAAGTCTTTTTCATCTAATGACATAATTCCACCATAAATATACCTATTTATAAGAAAAATTCTTATATTATCAATTTTTTAAAAGAAAGTAATGCGCTTGCTTGATTCTTAAACTTACTTCAAAATTATTTGAAAGTCTTCTGGTGAAATATTTGGTAATTTGATACTTGTTAGGGTACCGTCATTATTATTCTTCTTATTCGCCAAATTTCGTCTGAAATATGGTGAACGGTAACTCAAATTAATCATGTGCGCACGGAATATTCTAACATTTGGATCTTTTCCAGCTTCAATTGTAATATCATAATATTCATCGTCATCTAATATTTCGATAAAATTTTGACTTAATTTGGGAAAAAATTTTGCAGACATTATTTATTTTACGAAAAAATCCGTTAAGTTTTGTAAATTTGTAAATTTTAAGAAAGAAAGGAAAGTTTATTGTCGATTAAAAAATTATCAAACATTTTTTTTTCGGTGATTTTTGATCATCATTTTTGGCTGAAAAATCTTCCTAATGTGGAAATCGAAAAAATTTCCGAATATTTTAACTTAAAAAAAGATATCAACGAATTTCGTTTATTTTGTGAAAAGGCAATATTCCGGTTTAATTCAAAGTAAATTATTTTTAAAGTGAGGAAGAGAAACAATTTTTTATTGTAGAGAATATTGCTTTGTAATTAATAGTTATTAGTCGTTTACAAGATAATTTAGATAAATTGATCGGGCGAATTTAATTTCCAAAACCGACCTAAATTGGCCTAATCCTTACTCTAAATAACCAAAAATTATTCTAATTTGTGACAGATAAGAACAATAATAGCGGGCGAGATTTGAATATTCGGAATAATGCTATCATGATTTCGCCAAATTGATCAAAAGAAATTTTTTTTTTTTGAAGCTTTTAATAGACCATAAATTCCGTGTCTTCTTGTGAGATAGCATATTTGAAGTTTTTTTATGGTTAAAATGCCACATTTAATGTTAAGAAGTCATAATTTTTTTTTTATATTTATTCGACGTTTGCCCTGCATAGGTGGCTTTGCTTTGATTATAATATTCATGGTATTGTTTTGAACTTTCTTACCTATGCAATTAATTTCTATTCCGTGATACCTATTTTATGATGCTCATAATGGTTGGATTTGCACATAGTCTTTTACTATTATTACAATATCCTGATTTTACAAAGCTTACAGAAAATACATCATCATCTACATTATTTACGGGTGATTCAACCGAGCTCAAAATTCAACAAGATTTTGATCGAACTGAAGATAACCCAGCTAAATATTTCATTACCTCATTTCTTTCAACATATAATTGGTTAAGTGGTAATTTTTTACAACAGGACGCATGGAATTTTTGGCCAGTAAAAGTTATCACTTTTATTGGTAGCATTCTTTTGGTAACCATTCTACAAAATATGTTTATTGCTTTTATGGGGTATGTTCATTTTATTTTCCACTCAAATTTTTTTTGAACCTAATTAATTAACGGTATTCATTAAAATAATTAAATAATTATATAGTGGGGTGTTTACTAAAGCATATGAGAAAGGTCATGTTACATTTTTACGATTTTGTGCAGCATTAATTTTAGATTATGAGGCATTAGATGAAATATATTTTTCTCCTCCATCACCAGAACCAAAATATATTTATTATATAGATAAATCAATAAGTTATAATGAATGGGTTGCGAATGTTAAAAAAATATAAGAAAAGAAACTTATATGAGGATTATGAAAGGAAATGGTTGAAAGAAATTTAACATATGAGGATGATGATGATAGTTCTGAAAGTGAAAAACAGAATGAAACGACTAGTGTTAAAGAGTTTAATAATGAGGTTAAGAAAGAAAAAGAAAAAGAAATTATTATTACTGAGCGTGATAATAAAGTTGTTAAGGAAGAAGATATTAACATTAATGAACTGAATAAAAAGATTAATGATCTTAATAATAAGATTAATGATAATAATAGCAGGAATGATGAGCTCAATAGTAAGATTAATAAATTATTTAATGCAATCAATGGAAAATTTGAGATCTAAATTTTAACTTTCTTTTACATTGAATAATTTTCAAATAACCTTTTCGTAAAATAAATTTTACTACGAAATTTCATTTTTTTGTTATTGTGTTCTTCGAATTTAATGATAAATATATAAATAGATTTAATTTATCATTAATAGTAAATCAAGAAAACAATAAATTTATTATCAAACAGTATTTATATTTTTAAAGGTTGTTTATTATTAATTTTTGAAATCAATATTTACAAAACGTATTAATAATTTGCTATTAAACATAAGCAAATATCTTTTCGATGAATTTAATAACTGTAATTTGAGCCCCGTTTTGCAAATTCAAATTCCGAAATTTTTATAAATAAATAATATCCTTCCATAATACGTTTGCTTTTGAAATTATGTAGCTCATTAAATCTAATTAATGTAGAGGAAGATTGACTTGAATTGGTTAATTGCTGTAATTTATGCCAAAGGGTTCTTTGAGCCATAATATTAGAAATAAAATTTAGTAATCAAAAACAGTTCCGAGCTGTGATTTGAAATTGCCATTCCACAGGAGTTGATTAAATTAATTTGTTTGCTTGTTAATTGAAGGTAAAACAAGAAAACTTGACGGTGATAATGAAATAATCTGTGAATTTATGTGTGGTCGGTTGATATTATAATATAACTTACTTTACAGAATCTTGGTTTTCTTAATACGCATTAACTGCAAAGTGATTATGTAGTGAATATACAGTTACTATCTTACTTAGTAGTAGCTTAATCGTGACCTAATAGGTACTATGCAGTTACTGCATAGTAAGGAAACAAAGTTTCTGTAAAGTATCGGTGATTTGCTTGCTGTCGAATCTTTTAATTTCGTCGTTCATTACTACAATAAAAATTAACTTTAAATATTTTTAGGAACTTATATACTAGCGTCATAATCACTTTAAAGTTTGCACTTCATTTACCGACCGCCAATTTGGATCCTAAATGAGATACAATGTTCTCATTTTATTTTCATTATAGTCAAAAATTTTTGAGAAAAAGATGAGAAAAGTTTTGCTTCATTGCACTAAAATTTAATTGTCTATTCTTTAATAATTTAAAATTTATCTTCATTGCAGAATAAATGTTTTAGAAAGTCAAGTGAATTAAAAATATTTGCTGCGGCACAATATTTTCGATTTATAATTTTATCAAACAGAAAAAATTTTAGTCTTTAAATATCAAAATATTATTAACTAAGTATAAAGTTTAAGGATGCTAATGGTCACGGTCATGACCGGTCATAACCGTGACCGATATCGGTCGGTCAAAGACTTCTGACCGACCGGTTGACCGAGTGACTTGGGACTGACCATGTTTTAAATAGTAACAACTATTTGTATTAAAATTAACAAAATCAACATTTTATTTCAATTATCTATAAATTTAAATTTTGAAATTTTGAAAAAATAATTAAAGTCCGTTATAATGCTGCGCCACTAAATAAAAATCACGAAGTAGTTTTAAAAAATGCCATGTTAATATTTAAAGCAAGAATCAAAATTATAATATTTGGCTAAACTAAAACTTTCTATTAAGCCAAAACTGCTCAATTATATTACTATTAACCGGTCGGTCAACTGGTCAGTTAAAATCGGTCAGTTAACCGGTCGGTCGGTCAAAGGCCTTTGACCGACCGTTGACGACCGACCGTTACCATCCCTAATAAAGTTACTTATTATAAAATTAATGCATTAATTTTTACACAATATGACTTGGACCATTATAGTCCATAATAATATTGGCATGAATCCATTTTCTACAGTCTAATGATGCTGCCCGAAATGCAGAAAATTAGTTAAACTGATGTTTAAAAAAGTCAAGTTGTAAACCTATACGAAATTAGAAAACTACATTCAAAGCCCGAAAATTGGTTAAAACAGATTTTTACAAGCAGACATTTATGTATTATAATATCTAGTAACTGAATATTTATCAGCTTTTTATGATTAATAATTAGAATTTAAAAAGTAAAAAATATAATTTATATTATACGATAAATTGTTTAGCATTAATTTACAACAAAAATTTTAAAAATCATAAGGCCGTGCAACTTCGAATTTTCGGTTCACGTCATCCGGCCGGGTCAATTTTAACAAAAAAAATTTATATATAAAAAGTTTATCATGTGACTTATAAAGTGTAATTTTATTGGTAGATTAAAGCTTTATTGTATTATCGTTATGTATAAATGCTTCCCAAGCAATACATTGTGCTGAAATTTTTTCTCCAACTAATGTTTTTGATGGGTTAAACTTTTTATTTCGCCGTCGCTTTCTTTTAAACAAAATCTGATATGCCGATTTTATTAGGGGTATTCAAAATTGGTTGATGCAGATTTTCAAATTTCAAGAAATATGATTGGCTGAAATTTATATCGTCAAGGTGTAGTTGATGCAAATTTTTAACGGCCTACAAAATGTTTACTTAACCAAATTTGAAAACCCTAATTTTTTAAAATACGATTTTATAAAAATACCAAAATATACATCGATTTTATTCAATTTCGCGTACTAAAAAAAAAATAATAATTGGTTAACACAAATTTTGCATCAACCAATTTTTTAATACCCCTATTATGTAAAGGTCACCAATCAGATAGCATAATATTTATATATAAACTTTTTTTATAAAAAATAATCATTAATATACTCCGGGTTTCCGGGTCGATTTTTAAATTTCAAAGTTACGTGAACCGAAAAATCAAATTTGCATGCCCTAAATTATAGATATTTTTTCAATTGAAGCTGATATAGAGAACAACAATTCTCGTCCAATATTATTGAGTTTCAAAATTAGATAATCTTTAGATTGATATGTTTAAATTTTTTAAGCAAAAAATTTTTTTATTTATTTAAGAACTAAAATATTAACGTCAAATATGTTGCTCATAAATTAATTTATATTCATTTTTAATAAGATTATTCTTATAAAAAAAAAAATCTGCACAAATATTCGAATTATCACGTGTACATGAGATCATGCAGAAAACATTTAATCTATCGGACACTATGAGTGAGTATTTTCAGGCGTTTAAAAATAAAGATTTCTTTCGGAAATTATTGGATTACAATGTAAGCGAGTGATGAGGAAATTTTATAACTTGATACAACTGCATATATTATTTTCACTAACAAATTAAAATAACATTATATAGACTTACTTATCATCGTCCGGACGCTTACAAAATTTTAATAAACATTTATTATTTCATTGTTTCCTACTTAAATCATACAAGGTAAAAAATATTGATAATAAAAGGAAATCGTCGCACAAAGTTTAACAATATGATAACCAATTATTAGGATTTTTCAAGAGAATATACAGTAGGATGCAAATCTAATCCTAATACTTCTGCATTTAGTCGTTTGGGATGCCATTTCAGCAATACGAGTACCCTAATACAAGCATAAACCAAGATCAACACACCAGATCCAATAGGTATTAACCAGAATATTGGATTAAGTGTATATTTTGTTACAAATGCAACATTAAACGGCGGAATATATACAATACACATGGCAAATGCCGCACCAAGAACTACTCCAATAAAATTACGATGGTTTGAGAACATAAATCTGCCAAATGGAAACCGATGTCGCGATTTGCAGGCGAATAGATTGAACATTTGTTGAATCATAATTGATAAATATACAATAGATTGTGCTTCAGCAGCTGCTCTCAGTTGTATCTCCTTAGTTATCTCATCACCATGAACGTTTATGTAAGATTCTGCATCTTGAGTGAAATAACCTTTTTCAGTTACTGAATTTTGCATCTGTCGTGCATCATATGGAGTAATACCATTATGATTCAATACCGCGAAATATGCAACTATTGCGCCGATAGTTTCTATCATGCCAACTTCTAAATATGCCCAGCAGAGAAGTTTTCCGTCAACTAATACTTCCTCATCATTGTTTTCAAGTAATTCCGACCACCATCTTGCCGTAAAAGGCTTCTTTAGTGAATGCAAAAACAATGAGAATCTTGAAGGTGTTATAGGTCGACCCGTTTCCGGATCGGTGATGGTTGGCGTACGATCAAGAGCAATGCGACGTACACGTTCTATTGACTTTGGAGTAACGGGCTTTCTTGGACGTACTTTCATAAGATCTTTTTTGCTCTCTGGTTGATCCCATGCATATGTCAGAACTATAAATAATTCATATCCTAAATCAGTTATCAAGATGAGGATTGGCGACAACGGTAATGGGATAGGTACGACAATATATAACAATGAAACCATGACTTCAGGAGTTATATGAGTGAGCGTGTATTGAATGGACTTTTTAAGATTCGTAAAAATGAGGCGACCTTCTTCAATACCCTTTATTGTAGATGCAAAGTTATCATCAATTAAGATCATAGCTGCTGCCTCCTTAGAAACATCAGACCCGGATAGATTCATAGAAATTCCTAAATCTGCTTTCTTTAAAGCAGGTGAATCGTTTACACCATCTCCAGTTACACCGACGATATGACCCATCGATTGCGCACGTTTGACGATTTCAAGTTTATGTCGAGGAGATGTACGTGCAAAAATAATTTCTTCCTTTTGAAAAATATTATCCCAATCATTATCGCTCAATGAATCTATTTCTTCACCATGAATGACAATAGCGTTATACTCATTATCACGAATCGATTCAATAGGTCTACCAGATTTTTTAGCGACGAGTGATTTGGTATCTGATATGATTAAATTAATTTTGCGACCAATAGATTCAGCGGTCAAAGGATGATCGCCAGTAACCATAATTACTCGAATACCAGCCTTACGACAAGTTCCAATAGCTTCACGAACACCATGCTTTGGAGGATCTTCTAATGAACATAATCCAACAAAACAATAATCACCCAACGGATAATTTTTTTCTTCTTTTTCAAATTCAAAGTTTTCAGGATATTGATCACTTGGCAACAATAATTGTGCGAAAGCCAATACTCTATGTCCTTTTGAAGCCATAAACTCATATATTTCATCATATTTTTGTCTATGCTCATCAGTTAAAGGTATCGCCTTATTCCCTGATAATATTGTAGTGCAAAGTTTAAGTACTCGTTCAGGTGCTCCTTTAATATATAATGTCAACTCGCCTGAGACATGTTTCTTCTTATGAATTGTCAGCGCCCATTTTGTTTCAGAATTGAAAGGAATTTCGAAAACTTTTGGATAACTCCTAATAATGTCATCATAATCATCTACATTTTGAGCGGCAAAACGAATCAACCCAGTTTCGGTAGCATCACCTAAAATTTCTCGTTCAGCAAATGGAATATCGTAACGATCAAACTTTGCTCGGGAGCATAATGATGCTATATGTATAATTTCCTGAATACCAGGCGCATTTGGATCGAAAGAAACATTATCGGATTGTACGTTTCGAAGTGGAGAATATATATTTAAGGAAGTCCAAATATAAGTAACGGTCATTTGATTTCGAGTTAGAGTCCCAGTTTTATCTGTAGCCAAAAGGGTAATCGCGCCTAGCGTCTCGACGGCTTGAAGATCCTTGACAAGAATATTTTGTGATGCCATTCTTTTTGCTGCTATAGTTAAAAGAATAGTAACAGTCGCTGGCAACCCTTGAGGAACCCAAGCGACAAGTATAGCCATTGCGAAACTCACGTTAAGAGCGAAAACATTAACTATTTTAAAACTAATTCCAAAAAATATTATAGCACATAAGGTGGCAATCGTTGCTATGATTCTTACAAATCTATCAGTTTCTTGTGCTAATGGTGATTCATTCCTTTCTTCACCGGCGGTAAGACCAGCAACTTGACCCAATATAGTCGCATCGCCAGTTCTAATTACGATGCCATAACCTTCACCTGACACAACCAATGTACTATTAAAGCAAAGGTTAGAAGCCTCCAATGGGTTCTTTTGAGTACTTGTTGCCTTTGTCCTTTCTTGTGGTTCTGACTCACCGGTAAGGGATGAATTATCTACTTTCATATCAGTTGCGCTGAATATAAATAGATCGGCAGGCACTTTATCTCCCATCTTTACAAAAACTACGTCACCGAGAACCAAGGTAGATGCTTGGATTTGCGAAAGCTGGCCTTCTCTAAGAACATAACAATTCTGCGGAATCATATTTAAAAATGATTCTAAAATTGCGGCTGACTTTTGCAGCTGATAAAATTCAATAAGTGCATTCAAAAAGGCCACGCCGAGTAGAATAGCTCCAAGGTAACTCTATAAAATACCGAAATTTAAATAAAAAATTGTTATGGATTACAAGATGAAATTATTTTTAAGGTAATTAACATACATTGGATTGATTATTTTTTTGGATCTATAGCAAGTACAATGTACGTTAAAATTCCCGCAACAATAAGTAATATATTGAATAAAGTACGTAAACAATCAAAGTATTTTAAGATGGGATGTCTCTTGCGAGGTGGCGTGAGAACATTTGGACCATTTTCTTCCAATAACTTTCTAGCTTGATCCGTACCCAGTCCCCGTGACTCTGCAGGTTTAGAAATATTGATATCAACGTGATATCGCTTGGCGATTTCTTCGGGTTTATATAAATGTTCATCCTATATTATAGAACATGAATAAATGATTTAAATCGATCGTGACATAAATTACGATATAAAAAAAAGAAAAAATTAAGCCTAATAAAAATACGATGATATTTACAATATCTACATTTTCCTCGTTACTCTTCAAATCTTCCTTTTCTTTGACTTGATTTTGCTCTGCAGGAATCTGTCTTTCGCTCGGTAAAACTTTTTTAGCAGAGGTAGAAGCTTCTTCTGATATCTCAGTTTCGTGTTTGATATTTTCCGACATAATAAAATAAATAATTCAAAAATTTTTTTTTTGAACATTAAAATCTTTCAATGGATAATTTATAACCATTGCAAATCAAAAAAAAAAAAATGTCAAACAGCAATCAACGATTGACAAATTAGCCCGGTTTAACCGACACTAGAATAGATCTCCTTAATTTTTAATTCAACATAAATAATATTGTTGTTCTCGCAATAAAAAATCGTTGATCAGATTCTTTAGAACTTTTTGCAGATCGCGTTCCAATCATCTTAAATTAATTTATACTTAATTGCTTAAATTTGTACGTTACTTGACATCAAATTTTTCGAGCCGTTAGAATTCGAAAATTCGGAGAATTTAGTAAATTGTAACGAAGTTCGAAACCTGTTGACGTTATTTCGGATTCGTCATTAAACGTTGGCGTCATTCCGCAGAATTTTTGATCGATGATCAAATATTCTATTACGAATTATGCATGCTATTGTATTCTTTTTTTGAACGAATCGCGTATGCAGTTTAATGAAATGATATGCACGTCTTTGATAAGTAGAATTTTTTGTGTCTAATTATGTATTACAAATAAATAAAATTTTAGAATTATTAATCGTTTGAGCGGGTCTATTGGTACAGCCTTTATTTTTATGTTGATGATATCTAAAAATAGTAAATTTATTTTTAAAATTTTGATTTTTCTATAATGGTTATAGCATTAGAAAATCAATGATGTGACGTTGAGCTTTATTTGAAATATAAATAAATAAGGCAAAAATCGATGGGGGATCATACTAAATTTGGTTTAGAAATTTACAATATCAGACTTAACAAATAAGGAAATATCCGTAACTTTACTTTTTTTAATGTTTTATTGGGGTGTAGAATTGCACATTGAAACCTAAGTTCAAATTAGGTAATAACAAGTCCTGAGGGCTCCCAAGCCCGATTATCGTCTAAAGTTGGAAAAAAACATTTGGATTGGAAGCATCAATCCAATTTTTATACCATAAAAATACACATCACCGCTCTTTGGTCTTTTGAGTTAAATTTTACCCAATTAGGAAAGTTATTTCAATTAAAATAGTAAGTGCAGGAACAATATTAATTATAAATGAAAATTTAATGAATTATTAAAAATGAAATAAATAAAAAGTTTCTGAAATCAAAGGTCAGAGTCAAATTTAGATTAGGAGAAAATTTTCGGAACAAAAATTCCCTTTTTGTAAAGTGAACCTCACAACAAATCCTATTTTATTAAATTTTTTTTTTTACTAAAGTACACTTCTAAAAGTATTGAGAAACGGGTTGTAGATCTCCTGGAAGGCCTCCCGTTTATTAAAAAATTGTTAAAATCGTTCTAAACAGCTCTAAAAATGCTCGATTAATTTTTAGTGAGATTTTTAACGAGGAATTGTGTGTAACAGTGAAAATGAAGTGAAGGTTTTTCGAAAAGAAATCGTGAATAAATAGGTGAATTGACTTATGAGAGCAGTTAGAATGCAGTGAAATTCTCCTTATTCACATTAATAGTACCCTTGTTGCGCTTTCTTTTTCCCCAAATGAAAAAGTTAATTTTTAGGTGAATGACGATCCAATTAGAAAAAGTAAGATGACCGTTTCTCCAGAATAACGAATGTGTTAGGTTGGCTCGAGCATATAGTAATCCTACATAATAAAACAAAAAAATGTTCAAGAAACCATTTCAATAAATTATCTCAAGAATGACAAATAAAATGTACGTCTGGTCGTATAAAAAAAATCTTTGCTTTCTGTTGGTCTTCACATGTGACGAACAATTTAGATGCAGTAACACAAACAGTATGTTAATCATCTTTTTTGTTTTGTAAAAAAAAAAACAAATCATATTCGATAACGAACGTTACTTCACGTCATGCATCAAATAAAAACTAAATGTATGATACTATCAGCATTTGACAAAAGTCAAACAACTCCTATTATAATGATAATAATTTTTAATTTTCATATATATATTGTACTTTACATAATTTTTACCATTTTTTCAGTTATTTAATCAAGGTTAAATATATGATTAACTTTTTGTAAAAGTTTGGAATCTGTAAAAAAAATTAATAGAATCGACGCTGAATGGCTCTTGCAATTTCACAAAAGTTTAGATAAAGTTCCGGACTTAACAACGGGTCCCCGTTCCCTAGTTTTATTATCACTATTTAAATTTTTATTAATTTTTGTTTTTGTTTATAAAAATTTTTTTGACATCCTTCTCTCATAAAATAATGATTTTTAGAAAAAAAATGGCAATACATACCGGAAGCCTCATTCGTGTATTATTTGTGTTATTGATTGTATTTTTCTCAATATACTTTTCATCTTCCCCTCTCACGAGTATAGACAATGAATCAACTTTAGACAAAGTTTATTCATCATTAGATCTACTTGAAGCGAGTCGTAGACGTCATCAAGAATTAGAAACCGCCTTAGTAGAAACTCGTATAGAAATAACCGATAAGCTTAATGAATTCTCTTTTCATTCTTCAATTCCAGGTTCAAATATTAAAACAAGTGAAGACTTGTTAAAATTTAGGAGTTATATGGAATGCGTTACAACAAAAGGGAAATGGGTTTATGATGATACACCGAGAGCTTTCCTCATACATAAACTTGAACCTCTTTATGGAAAATGTGATAGTAATTTTATTCCTTTAAATAAGAATTCTTCGATCGAAGAGTTATGGAGTAATGCTAGAAATTCAATAAAATATAAATGGAAAACCCCCAACGAATGCCCTTTACCAAGTTTCAATAGAAAGGATTATTGTTCTTTGATAGCCGGTAAAAAAATTTTAATAGTAGGAGATATATTATCACATCAACTTCATGATTTATTAATAGATTATTTTCACGATGGACCTGTTCAATGTTATGAGAGATCATGTAGGAATCATATTTTATGCCCTTCTCCTTCTGATGATGATGGATTATCCTCAGTAATGAGATACACTCGTAATGATATATTATCTGGTAAAACTGCTGAAAATCTTGATCGTCTTGAAATGAAATTTTTAGAACAATCTTGGACTCATCATGTTTTTCGTCACAATGTGCTTATCCTTAATAAAGGGCACCATTATCAAGATGATGCAACCTTTCGTTCCTCATTTATACAAATAGTTAAATATCTTCGCTCGAATAACCCAGATACTCTCTTAATCTTCAGATCGTCTACGATAGGACATTCAAATTGTAATGTTCCAAACATTAAACCTTTATTTAATCCTTATAATGATTACGAATTGGAGAATTTACCTTATAATTGGGGAGAAATACATAAACAAAATATGATTGCTAAAGAAATTATTGAAGCTGTTGGTGGGGTTTATTGGAATATAGAAAATGTTATGGAAACTAGAGTTGATGATCATGTCGGTGGTCGAGATTGTCTAAGATGGTGTATACCTGGTCCTTCTGATATTTGGTTAAATTTATTATTCGTCTTATTTAAAGAATTAATAAATCAATAATTATCATTAAATATTTGTAAAAATAATGATTATTAATTATGCTAATAAAAAAAAAAAGAAAAATATTAATATATATTCTAGTCTCGTTTGACAGATTTAACTCTCACTAATCCTAATGTGCCGTCTAATACGATCCATAATCCAGCTTTGATATTTGGATTCCATGAGACCTAAATAAATATATATATATATAAATCAGCGTTCCGTGTTAATATTTCGAAGATTCCATTAAAATACTTTACTTGTTGAATAGCAACTTCAGGCATGAAAAAGTGACTGAATGCCTTGTTATTCACGAATGTGGTTGTCGTTTTCTTTTTGTGCGAATCAATCAATTCGTTAAAAAGATAAAACATTTTTCAATTAACGACAAGTTATAAATGTGATAAAATTTCTTACCTTGGTTTTAATATTATCCCAATACCTAAAGGTTTTCATAACTTCTTCAATCCCGATACGGTATAATGTAACTTGTATGGTTTCTAATTATAAAGAAAGGTACGAAAAAAAAATTTATTTTTGAAATCAAGAATTATGACGTAAAATTCCATCTTTTGGCTAATATTAGTCATTTTTACTGTCCCATCTGATGAATAGCTCGCAACAAACGAATGAAAATATGATGCTGCAATCATCTATTAAATTTTCATAGTTAAAATATATATATATATTTTTTTTTTATTCGCTCAAAAAAAAATATTATTTTTCTTTTCAAATTATCCAAACAATAGCATGATGCATCATAACCCCGTAATCTTTTTAAATCTTCCATTCGAATATATCTTCAGTATCTGCGAATAAGGCACCACCATAGTGATTTAACCAACACGCTGTCATTAAATATGCTATGAAAGAAATAAAGAAATCCCCCCAATATTTCGAACAATTAGATAAATTGGATTAATAATATAGTTTGCTTAAGGATATTACATCTGATCACGATGCAATTTGTAATCGACCATCATGTCTGCAGCTCATAATGTGAACGCACGAGTCATGCGCGCGAAAATTTTGCATTGGGGATTTAACTTTTTTTTTTTTAAAAAAAAAAAAAATTATACGAATGAATAAAAATGAAAGGTTAAGAATAAATTTCCGAAATATTAAAGGTTCGTTAAATACTTTCTGGATTTTTGATTTCCCCTTGAGAAATTTTTACTGTTAAAAATTTCTTCGATGTTCCGTATGGCAATAATGTAAAAATAAATTTGGTTCATCAAATAAAAAATACTCAAACTATTATATTATTTGGATACCATTCGTACATTCGGTTACAATCTTTCTATGACCATCTCAACTAAATGTCCAACACATAACGTTTTGGCAATGAAAAGGTGTATAATGGATTCGTAATTTTACTAAATTAAAAAAAAACTAATGTTATTACGTGTTAAACTCGTTTTGATGTAAACATCATGACAAAGAAAAGAAGACTATTACCGAATAATGTTTCGTCTGGTGATAATTTCTGATGTTTTTAGGCACAAATTTCCTTCTTTGTCGTACACTTAATAGTCCATTAAAAAAAAAAGATTCATCTTAATGGAAAGCATATTAATAGTAATATTAGTTCAATTAAGAAAATTTATTATTATTTTATCCTAAATAATAGATCCAAATGGATTAATTTATTTGGTTATTAGTCCAGAATGAAGTGTAGGATTATATATTACTACAAAAATGTCTCACAGTCTGCCTACTCAATAATTAAGTTGATACTGATTGGCTTTTGTAATTGTATAAAATTCTAGATAAAGCAAATACCAGTGTGAATTTTTTGTTAAATTGTTATAAAAATTCCCATTTCCTAGTTGTATGATTTTAAAAAGAAATTTTTATGTTTTCTAATTTACTTTAACTTTGCAAATTCGTTCACATACTGTATGACGAAATTCAGTTAATAGATACCTTAATTAAGAAGCCCTAAAAGAATCATAAAATCCAATTGAATGATCTGCTATTACGTTCGTTATGTTTGTCAATATATTAGTTTATATTAGAAGAGAATTTTTGGTATTATTGAACTAAACCTAGGAATGCATGATAAAATTATTTTAAATTTATAATAAAGTTAAACTAGAGTCGTAGCTCACTCAGTATCTATTATACAAAATTATTATTAACGCATACATTAAAACTTATAATTACTAATAAAACTCCACTTTTGAGCAAAGTCTAAATTAGGTAATAACAAGTCCTATAAGAGAATAGGATAAGGTATCAAAGAAGAATATTGCGAGCATCATTAGTATCTCTATCAAGGGCTATTTTCAGCAAAACACTTTAGATCCATCTAGCTTTCTATGAATATAACTACAGAATCCACAAGTTTTACTTGTGTATTCTTCTGCATAAATTACTACTTGATACCAGGGATGATCACGTGACTTATATATCAGATGCTGTTGAAAGCAATAATGTGACATGTACATATGGCTCAAGTAGTCTTTTAACCAATACGTCGTTTCCCATATCAGACCATTCCTTGTGTGCAAAATTCAGATAGTAATATTACACGATAGTTTTCACAAAGCCATTTAGTTAACTTATAATGACAATCATTCACAAGACAATGGATCCTCTTGCGAATGCATATTATAACACGATACAATTTACAATTATAATAAATATGTTAAATTATAAATATTAAATTAATTAATTAATTAATTAACTAGGAAACTGGAACCGTTGTGCGTCTGAAGCGTTTGCATCACTTAATATCACGAAAAAACAAAAATAATTTAATGTAACACTAATTTTTTTTATTATTATCACTACACCTGATCCCGAAATTTGATTGGGCATTTTCACATAGTGACAGTCAGACATTGGCATGGTTCCTCCGCTATGCTTCAGACAGTAAATTTTACCTGTAACGTTTTTGCTTAATCGAGTTCAATAGTTCCACTTGGATTATAACCAGTCATGAATGTAAGTACACCTGGATCCAGAGCAATCATTTCTAATCCTTCCTATTAAATTATTAAATAATTAAATAATTAAAGTTTTAATTTAAACTACAACTTAGATTTTTATTTTTAATATAGGACAAGGAAACATTGTATAGATAATATAAATAAGAACCTTTTGAGATAAAGGACCTTGGTTTTCAGCCCATATTTCAAGTGGTCTAGGTATACAAAGATAACATTCACCAAGGCGATTTATAACAAGACGGCTATCATATGCAAGATTTTTTGGAAGAGGTTCTGCTACCACGAGACTTGCCCCAATGTTTAGAAAGTATGGTAATTGATTGTTGATGATCCTTTTTTATAACAGAGCTTCATTTTGAATTTTTTTTACGATTTGCTGCAAAGTTACAGGAATATCCTTTAATAAAGTCATTCATTTGCTTCATCACGAATATCATAGGGAGTTTCAAGGACTCATTTAAGTATGGCATTATTGAAGTTTTTGGCGTTAGACATCGTGCGTGTAGATCCTTCTTTTCGTTTGACGCCTTCTTTTTCGATCACAGTTAAGGTACTGATTGTATGTCCATCGTGCTGTTTCCATCCATCTTCTGAGTTTCAGACACTCCTGCTGGTGGGATAAATGCGAATCCGTTGTACATTGCCGCTAGAAGTTTCTTCACTTACTTCTTGGAACTCTTGAACCTTTTGGGCGGCTTCTCTTCTCCTTCTACGATTGGTGGCTGGACGTAGTTTATTATGTCGTGCTACAAACACTGTGACGATTGCAAGCAAGTCTTTTGCGAGCTTTACAGCTTCGCTATCAATGGTATAAACATCTGAACTGAGTACCACAAGCCGTGCCCCATTCTTTTCAAAGATCCATTCCATGAGTTCGGATCCAAAGCGACACAAGCGGTCCTTTCGGGTAATCATCACTTCTTCGATTCTATTAGAGAATATTCGTTCCAAAAGGGTTAGAAAACCCCTGCGATTCCAATTGAGCCCTGAACCGATGTCACTGATAATTTCATTTCCTGGATAATGTTGTTGGAGATCTGTCGTCTAGTTGATGATCTAAGCTACAGTAACTCTTGCGTAACAAGCCTTGGCCTTTTGTGTGGGTTGCCGGTCATTTCCAAAGACTTTGTGTACATCTGTAATTGAATAGAGTCTTTTTCCTCCGGGTGTTTTGACAATGGCAACCTTTCCGCACGTCGCAATGTTTCTACCGAGGCATCATATGTCTCTTGGATTTTACTTGTCACTCTTGTAGGCAATCTTGTTCTGAGCTAAGGTTGTAAAATATGTGGTTTGTTTAGGAATGAGTTATTGACAGAACTGTGTTTATTAAAATTTATCATCCAGGAGATTTGTAATACGAAAAGTTTATTCGAAATTAGTGTAACGATATCTACGATCAACCCGACTATCAACCCGAGAAAAAAAAAAAAAATTAAATAATATAAAAATAATCAAAAAAACTCACCTTTTATTGGATTCAAGCCGGAGGGAACTTAAAGAAAAGAAGAGGAAATGCATAAGTATTTTTGTTTAATATTCTTCTATCTGCGTCTAAAATGAAACTATAAAAAAAAAAAAACCAAAAAAAAAAAAGAAATATAGTAATCTGAAATCAACGCAAGCGTAGAGAACTCAAAGAAATAAAAGGAGATTTTTGGCAAAATCGTTGAATCTCAATTTATTATCTTTTATATTCTCGATTTAGGTTAGGATAATAATTTTTGGAACAAAACTTTCAAAATTTTCTTTTTTCATCTACGAGCAACAAAAAAAATATATAAATAAATTCCTTCATTCAAAATCATAGGAAAGAATTGAAAGCCTTATTTATATTCAGCTCGAATATAAAGGTGAAAAGAAAATTTTCACCTAAAAATTTCTTCCATGGTATTGATAAAGATGAAGGAGCTTTTCTTGGTACGATGCCGATTTCTTTAGTGGCTCTCAACATCTTGCTATAAAAGATGCCTATTTTATCACTGGTTTGACTTTCACTTCTAAGGTGTGTGTCACCTTACTTCGTAAATTTCTTCTTCATTAGTAAGAAGCAACACCCAGATTAAATATAAGAACATTTAGCTTACTAAGTGCTTTCTTGTCCAAATCATAAGCAATAGTTTCTGCGGTTGGTACTAAGTACTGTACATTCAAAATCAAGTTTTAAGAAAGATTTTACAATGAATGCATGTTCTCTGCTTTGATTAAAAACTGCATGTGAACGCGCAAAATGTACACTTTCAACATCAAAAAAGAACTTCCATTTAAATGGATCCTTTTTTCGAGGATATCATTTTCTATACTTATTTAAGTCGGGCCAATGTTGAAGAATAGAATTAAGACTTGTTTTCGATTTATGATAAAACCAATTGAAAAATTACTCCGAATTCTAAAATCGACAAAAGTCAGTTTTAGACTGGTATTTTCAAGATTCAAAAGATGGTATCTGAATACTTTAATGGTAAAGAACTAAACAAGTCCATTAACCATGACAAGGTCATCGCTTATGGTGCTGCCGTTTATGCTACAAAAATATCTGATGACACTTCCGTAAAGATTCAAGAGATGTATTTACTAGAAGTCTTCGGCTGTTTTGAATTGCTCCAGCACCAAAAAGTGTACCGCAAATCGATACGAAAACGAATCGTTATACTGTCATTATTATTATAATAGCTTACTGTTTCAAATTCAAAATATAAGTGATTATGAGAAGTTGCACAAGATATAAGGCCCGAATTGGATTAGCCATTACGTAATACACTTCAAGTAAGTTTTAATTTTTTTTATAATATCGATATACTAAATTATTGAATTTATTCTTAATCAAAGGAATTTTGACGATGCTATTCAGAAGCCGATTACATGGCTTGAAAACTAGTCGAAGAAATTGGCCAATCTAATGCAGTATGGCAAATTTAAAATTTTCTTTTTTAGTTATTAAAATCATTAGATTGTGAGAAGAGGAAAAAAAGGTAGTACAAAAAAAAGTTAGCATTGTTTTTTATTATTAATCAAAAAAAATACCATTTCGTGTTCTGCAGATAAGTATCGATCCTAGTTAAAACAACAAACGAAATCAAACCTAATCACGATGAATAGGAGAACGAACTTTGTAGTTTACTTAATTTTGGTCATATGATATTGGAGCTTTATTTTTTTATTATAGTAATAGATCAGTGAGTTTATTATAATAGATAATATATTAATAAGGTGTTAATTATATATAAATATAGTTTTATACAGAATTAAATATTTCATGATATACAATATTTTTATTTTGGCAACTATTACCATCTTCTATAAGAATCTTAACATGTCATGTTTATACGAAGTTGCTTTTGATAAGGCAGAAGATAGTTGACCATGTGCAAAAATGGGTTGAGGTGAATAAATATCAACCCTATTTAATGTTTGTCCTTGTGATTTATTAATTGTCATTGTAAATGCAATATGTATAGGAAAATAGACGTCAATTTAAGATAAAGGTAATTTAGTCTTTGATGGAGTTAATGTAATGCTCTGAATGAATACACGTTTACCAAAATGTGTTTCTGTTATAATTTCAGCATCAATAATTCTACTTTGAAATGCACGGCAAATTAGCCTAGTTCTATTACATAAACCTTCTAACAGGTTTATGTTTTGTATAAATATGATTGGTATGCCTAACTTACAATTTTAATTCTCCGGGAGGAAGCTCAGGAATTTTTAATGATCTTAAAACTTCGGGTGAATAAATTTTGGGTTGTTCTACTATACTATCTTCTGGTAAATCTATTGAATTAGCACTGGAATATAAGTCGTATTTTTTTATTTCTAAATTTATAAGAGCGAGAAAATGGAGAGTATTGACTAATATTAGATTGATTTGGCAATGGATTATTAATAAGATCATCTATTAAACCAATTACTTTTGCCTTAATAAATGGAAGCTCATTTTCGTTGAGATCAAAAAATCCTGAAATAAATACTAATTTTCCAATAACCAGTTTTGATGCGTAAGTCAGGACCGGCTTCATATACAACTTGAATATTAAAACTCAACTACTTCGCTCACTTTTCCAACAAAAGAGGCATATGAGAATGAATTTATCCTATTATCTTCAGTAAATGGTATTATATTTGCTGAAGAAAATATGATTGAAAACACACTTTCCACATAAACATAGTCCGCGACCTATGAATTTCGTAACACAAATGAAGAGTCGCACAATTTAAAATTTATTTATTAAACGTTAATGATCTTCATGTATTTTTTTATGAATCTGTGATTATGAAATTTGTTGATCAGTAAAAGCACCTTTAATTTTGCTTTGTTTCAGTTCATTATCGTTCAATTTTATAAAACATTTATGGTTGTATTTTATCACAATATTAAATCTTAATAATTGTATTTATACATTAAAATTGAAAGATATTTTATTTGTGGAAACAAATCATTTGGTTATTTCGATGAATAATATAAAAGGAAAATGTTCAACACACAAGGACTGCCTATCGGTTAAAAACGACTTTGTGTAACAAATGCGACGAATAATTTTTTTTTTTTTTTTTGAACGTTATTCGTCAATAAACTTAAAAGCGAGCATCTCACTTAGAAAAACAAAATGTAATTATGTTAAAGGCGTCTTGTTCAGCATAATAAGTGTTAAATTATAGTATTGTAAATAAATTTTATCAATAACAAATTAAATTTTTCATTTTTTGTTTCATCACTAATAAAAATGATTAAAAAATAAAATCAAAAAAAAAAAAAATAATAATTATAGAGGAATTGAAAGCAAATCATAGGCAGCTCCATTAGATGACCCTCCACCAACTACTGCAGATGCGCATCCTAGAAGTGTACTAGGTAGGACTACAATACCAACTACAATTTCGTATGGATCAGGTAAGGTTGATGGCGTCGTGAAATTCGCAGTTACGGTAAATGGTGAACTAGCTTTGATTGGACATTCTTTTCCAGTACAAACCGGCCCCTTGTAGGTATCGCTTACGATTTTTTTAGTTATAGGATTACCATAAAAAATAATAACCTGTGTTTTACTTGTGATATCTACGCCTAAAGTTCCGGAAACTGTAAAAGTCTCGGTTTGTCCGAGGACGACAGGATCAGGATTAATTGTTACGGATATTAAGGGTGGAACTGTTGAACCATCAGGTTCACATTCACCAAAGGAAGTCGTTCTCTTTTGAAGTTGATGTGGAAATGCATTGACCATGGAAAGTGTAGCTAATAAAATGAATACAATAATAAAATTTCGTTTCATGATTATTATTTCTTTGTCAAAGATATCTAATTAGAGGATTTTCTCTGTGAATTTAATTATTACTTGAATACAGAGTAAATTTAAATCAGGTCACTTTATAAAGAAAAAAATGCCCCATTCAAAATCCACATTCTTGCATTAATTATTAATCGACAATCATGTGGATTTTAAAATGATTTTTGAAAAATGATTTAAAATTATTTAAACGAAACCCTTATTTAGAAATAATAAAAGGCAAATAATAATGCAAATGGGAAGTTTTCTAAGAAAATCAGGCTGAGAATTTTTTTTGATAAAAGTAAGACCTTATTACATTTTAATCTAATAACATCAAAAACTGAAATGCAATAAAATCAAAATTTTGTCAAAAAATTCTCAGAACCTGACTTTACTAACAATCTTCCCAAATGTGAGGGAAAATAGATTAAAATGATGAATAACACTTTTATAAAACCGAAAATGCTAATGTGAGTGGCCTTATAATGCCTATCTCAAAAAAAAAAAAATAAATAAATAATAAATTATTTATGAACCTTTGACATACAAGAGTTTGGAAAACCTTAATTCTTTAAATGCATAATTTCAAAAGTAATTAATTTATTTTATAAATTTTTTTGATCACCAAAGAACAATTTACTTGTTAAAAAAAAACTTATTTACCAAATTAAAGCTTTGCCAGAAAATATTATTCGTAATGAATGATATTTTTTAAGCGCAGGTAATTAATTCTATACATTAAAATAAAGCTGGACAAATGCTTTTCGCTAACTTATTAATCGCGTAATACTATGAAAAATTTAATACAAAAATTTTTTGAATGTCGAGAATCTAAAATCTATTTGCCGACCAAATATTGAAATTTTTTATATGCTTCTATCAGATGTACTGGGAGATTTTTTTTTGTAACTTTTCTTATTATAATTATCTTTTCGGGGTTGGATCGTGTCTATGTGTTTTATTTTCACACTTTTTGATTTATCTATTAAATTTTGCCTTCACTTTTGTAGATTAGGTTTGTTGTGTTTATTCTTGTTATAATTCTTATTCTTATTATTATTGATCATTCAGCAATTATTTTTCCCAAATAAAATTAATATACAAGAAAATAATTATATTATAAAGCTGCAACAGCAGCTGGTTTGCCTGAGGCCCCCTATTTTTATTGTTTCTGAATTTCTGCGCCACTTAAAATTAGCCTAAATAATTGATTCGATTTATCGATTATAATAAATACATTCTTGATCTATTTTTTTATAGTGCGTAGAAATATATTGTCGTTTGCTTAATTATAAGATTGACAATGAAAAAGAATATGGGAATGCGTCAGTAAAAAAGAGAGAAATCTGAAATTTTTTGTTTATTTCTAATTTGGGGCACATGACTGTGATCACATCAAGTGGACCAATAAAAAAATTTTTATCAAAGATTTTCCCCTTTTCTATTGACTGCCGCCCATATGATGAATATGACGAAGTGGACAAATAAGATTTAGCATTTATAACTTTACCATTAATTATGATAAATTAGGATTCATTAGATAGAGTTATTATAGTTATTATATTTAATATATATATTTTATAGGACAAATTTATTAAAAGTAAATTAATATCTCGTAGAGTTTAACTTTAAAGTTCAGAATCAATTAAATTCATTAACTATTACCCTATTTCGTGTCTCCATATAGGTTGATTGTGATTGCGATTATTCAAGTTGAATGATCGACCGGAAAATAATTAAATAAAAATTTTATTTTCATTTTATTATTTGTTTTGGTAATCATTATTCTGAAAACCACATGATCATCATCATAAAATGTAGATTATCCATAGCTTTTAAAACCAATTTTTAAAAAAAGAATTGATGATTTGGAATCGGACGTTTTATTTCTTTATAAAAAGGCTCTAATTACAATTAAGTCCGAATACAAAATTGATTAAATTCATAAAGAAATCTTACAATTAGCAACATACCTTTGTAAAGAAATAATAATCATGAACCGACATTTTATTTTTGCATTAATTTTAATGGCTGTGATTTCCACGGCCAACGCAATACCACATCAACTTCAAAAGAGAACTACGCACTTTGAAAAATGTGATTTTATTAACCCTCTACCAACCCTACTCAACGTTAAAATTAATCCTGATCCAGTAGTCTCCGGAAAAAACGATACTTTTAATGTTTCTGGAACTTTAGATACAGATATCACAGAAATAACCGGACTTCTTATTCAGTATGTCGATCCTGAAGCTAAAAAAACCGTAGGCGATCAATATGTTGGAAGCATTTGTACTGGAACTGACTGTCCAATAAAAGCTAAAACTCCTTTTAATAAACTTGCTACATTTCTGGCACCACCAACCTTACCTAAAAATCTATATCAAATTATAGTTGCTGTTATAGAATCAGACGGCAAAATTCTAGAAAATGAACCAGAACCGCTTCTAGGTTGCGCAATGGCAACAGTTGCATTTTTTCCACCTAATTGATGCTGAGATTGCTTCGTTTTCCTATCACTCTATAATAATTATCATTTTATTTTATTATTTTATCGTTTTTATTAGTATTGATAAATATCAATACAATTTTATTATTTGATTTATGCGAATAATTATACAACTCATATTTATTAGTGTTGAAACTTAGAAAAATTTAATTCGTTATTGATAGAATTTATTTACCATAACATTTATTCTGAATAAGGCGCCTTTAATATTTATTAATTGCAAGTTTATTGACGAATAACATTCCAAAAAAATACTGCGCATAAAATTTATTAAATGTCGATTAATCACCTTAAGGTTTGGAAAAGACGTCTCGCGCTAATTTTTTTTATTTTGACGATCGGCAATTTTCGTGTAATTTTTTTCTAATAATTTTGATTTTGAAAATATAAATAAACTTTGAGAGATTTTATTTGAATACTATATATGCACATTTGGCATAGCCTGATTGAAAAATATCCTATAGGATAAATCATAAAGATTCATCAATAAGATTTTGTCATATTTATTATCGTTTATATAAAATTTTTTACTATCAATGAAATTTATTGCTCATTTTTACAATTTTCACGAATTTCTAAAAGTTTGGTGATATTAATTTATAAATTGTAGATGTTCTAGCCTTGTGTTTGTAAATCCAAATTTTATCAGAAATACTTCGATTGAGATGGCCTCGTATCTGAATTTAAAAAGTTGATCAATATGATCTTAATTGAAACTAGAATTCAGACAGCAAAAAGAGTGCAGTGCCAGAAAATTGAAATTTTAATTTCAGAAAGTTGGAATGAAATAACGAATTTCATAAAATCATTTTAAATACCTGGAAATTCGTAATTTTGTGAAATTCGAATTAAATTTAAATACATTCAAACGAATATCGAAACCATTTTTTGAATATAAAATGAATCTCAAACGTGGATATACCAAAATAATTCTCGTAATTACGATATATGTGGTGGTATTTTCCTTAATGATATATTCAATTGATCATCATTTGTTAAAGTTGCGGATAACGTTGCGTTGTTATTTATGGCAGTTCCGGTTCATTTGATTGAAAACTGACAGTGATGATTGGAAATTAAAATCATGTCTCAATCTTTAATATCAAAAAATAAAATGTAATTAAATAAATGTGAACAAAAATAAAAGTTTTTTACATCGAGAAATACCTTACAATTTAGATAGACTCTAACAAATTTACATGTTAAGTTGGTTAAATTATAAATATTAAAAAAGAAAAAAATCAATGGGTAGAAAGTCGATTGTCAAAATGTAGTTTTTTTTTTCCGAAACAATTTGCACCACAAAATTTGTATGAAATATGAATTATCATTATGGATTGACATAGCTAGGGGAGGGTCACACAAATATTCGGTATATCAAAGAAACAAATAAATGATTTATTAAATGGACAATCTAAATGTAACAATTCAATGTATTTGAAGCATTAATAATAATTAAACCAATACAAATTCCTCATGGAACTTTTATATTTATATCGTCAAGTGAATAGTCTTTAATTTGTTTATTTTTCGTTTGATCGTTTTGCTGATCGTTTTCTCTTGGCGCGTATTACATGAAACATTAAATGTCGATGCAATTTGTTCTGAAACCGAACCCTTAATATGAAATTTCTAATATATATACATGTACATCTTACATGGGAAGAAAAAAATTACAAACCCATACTACACCAGCTTGAAAACAAATAACTCCACACGACCATGAAATACACTTTCTCTACTCTTATAATTGTTATAATCTTGAGCCTAATTCTTGGCTTATCTTGGATCGAAGGTAAATCAGTGCTTATCGTTATCTTCATCGAGTGCATATATGACTTGTTCAATTTTCAAAACTAACCTTTAAGTCTTGACGTTTCCCATTACATAGCTGATTGTTCGATAGGTGAAGGAAAACGCGATTGCCATTCAGGATTCTCTTGTAGCTCGGATAACGATTGCATATTTAAGCTATGCGAAAATTTCGTCTGTGTGCGCAAGTTGTCTCGCGGCTGCGTAGTAGGAGGCAAGAAGAATAATTGTAGACTGGGTGATCCCTGTGTGTCTAGTGATGACTGCCAAACGCCTGGTTGTGCAGAAAATGATAGTGGAACTACTGTTTGCGTCTGATCATAAAAAAACCTTTGTATTTAGTTTATCCATGGTCAGTTAATATGGTCTTTATAGGGTTTCATAATTTTTCTTCTTTTTTTGCAAAGCGACAATAATATAGAACGATAAAGTGTAATGTGTCACGAAATTATGCTTGAAATAAATCCCTAGACAGCGAGTACCAAAGTAAATTGCTTAATGAGATACATGAGCCAGATGACAAAATCTTCATAAAAAAAAATTTTAAAGCAATCCTTCGATATCTTTCACTTTTAATTATTAGATTTTTTCTTCACATTCGATATTTTAAATTACGAAAAGAAAACATTTTAATTTGGCAATAACTTTTACAATAATTTGCCTTAACATTCGACTTTATTGGCGCAAAGATATTTAAAATTACGTAAATTACATAAAAAAAAAAAAAAAAAAAATTGGCAAACTTTTTTGTCAATATTTAGCCTAATGGTCAACAAACATGTCCCTTATTAAAACTTAAAATTAGTAATTTTAAATCCATATTTTTATTTAAATAAATTTATAGTATAAGTGCAAAATATTTATAATAAATAAAATTAATTTTTGTTTAATTTTAACATTCAATTTTAATATGATAAATGTATTTATATAAAATCTTAAATTGGTATTGTAAACTTTTAAAATTCGTTTTTATGTAAGAAATTTTAAATGTAAACTATGTTACGTGATCAGCAAGCAAAATATGAAAGACAGAATGATAAAGTGAAATATGAAAGATAAAATACAGTAGATGTGATTATATAATAAAAAGATAGACTATTGGAGTTAGTAAAAGGCAGTTAATAAAATAACTTTTAAATAAAAGAATTAATTTTAATAAATAACTTTATATAAATATTTTTAATTTTCAAATTACTTGTTAAACTTGACTTAAAAAGTAGAAGAGCCAAGTTTAATAAATAGCAATAATAATAGATTCACCCTAATTTTAAGTAAATTTATTAATTTTTATCATTTTATATAAGATGATTTATTTATTTACATATATTATATAAAATAAGTTATGCAATAATACCTGATACTCCTTTATAAATTTTTATAAGAATTTAAAAAACTATCTTTATTTAGAAATTACAAAAATTAATCATTATAATTTAGTTTATATATAAAAGTTTATTTGAATAATTACAAATTGTATTTTTATAATATTTATTTTATATATAATATTACTAAATAAATATTTCATAAATTATAATAATATAACTTAGTTATAAAAGAATAATGAAAAATATTTAATATATTTATAAATAGATTTTAATTATTTTAGTCTATTAAAAAAATAAATTAATATAAATAAATTAAAATCTATATCAAATTTTATATTTAACCTACTTACTTATTTCATCATTTGTAATATTTAAAGCTTCTATTAAATTAAAATTATATATGTTGTTAACCCTACGCTTAGCCATCAAACCTAAGGCAACTATGACTTAATAATAGGGAGTAATGTGTGAGAAACTACTAAGTTACTGTGAAATAAATCCTATTATAATCAACTTTAGGTTTATACTTTAGACAAGTAAATAATTTTAACAACTTGTAAATACAATAAATACAATTGACACGTTGAAGGATTTTTAATATATGTAGTTTAGAAAGAGATTCCTTTATTATAGAGAATTATATCCTTAATCTTGGATTCTAAGTCTTAAACTTGAACTATTGAGTTTACACTATTATCTCTGCCCTTTTATAAGGATAAATTTCTATCCTATTTATATAAAAATATAATTATAAGAATCGATATCTAACGTTAAACTATTTTATAATGATAAGATAAATATAAAAGATAAATTATAATTTAACAATGATAATAATATAATAGATAATAATAATAAAATATAAGAATAAAATAAATAAAATAAAAATATTAACTAAGTTAAAAATGCTAATGATATTAATAACGTTGATCATTCATCAATCTTTGTAGCACAGTAAGATTGACTTCACATGGTATTAATGTTAAATTAAAAGAATTATTAAATTACATATAAATTGTAATAATTACCAATACTTTGACTAATTTCCAAACTATTAATTTCATAATCTAAAATTTCATTTAGTTTTTTAGTAAATTAAGCAAACGTCTTATATAAAAAACTTGTGAATGCTCTTTAGTAATACTTAAATTATTATATTAATTTTGATTTAATGCTTTATCTGCTTTATAAAAATCTACAATATCATCATTTTTTAATTCTATAACATAATCTGTTCTTGTAATATTCTTAATCCAACTATTAATAATCTTTTTAATTTCTAATGCTATAAGTCTTTTTAATGAATCTATATCCCAACATTTTTTCATTAAATTTATATAACATTTAGGAGTATTTTCAATAATTTTAGAATGTTTACCTTTACAAATATCTAAACCAAGTTGAAGATTATAAGCTTCATTATTAAATAGAAGAACTCCTGATATTAATTTCCACATAATCATAGAAAAACTATATATATTACTAGCTAAAGTATAATATTGTTCTCTTAAAATTTCAGATGTTACAAATGGTAAAATACTATAAATATCATTTTTTTTAAATATTTGAAAGTAATTTACAGGTTTACATAATCCTAAATCACTAATAAATAAAATATAATTCCTAATATTTAAAATATTATCATGATAAAAATCACAATAAATAAGATTCTTTTGATGTATTTCTTCAAGTCCACTAATAATATTATTTAATTATGATATTTCCACTAAAATAAAAAAAAATTAATTGAAAAACATAATTATATAAAATTAAAAATAATTAATAATTTATATCTTATTTAAAAATTCCTCATTTAGATTTAATGATTTATCAAAACTTTTAAGAATTATTGTAGTTTTACCAATTATTATCATTATATGAATAAAATCTAATAAATCTATCTATCTAAATAGCTTTATATATAGTACTAAATCCTCCTTTATCAAAATACACAAAATTTTCAAATTTATAATAAGGAATCTATTCTAATAATTACCTTGTATTTTGAGCATTTATTTGAACATTTTGAATAAATTCATCAATAAATTTATTTTTACTTATCCAATTAGAAAAACTCTGTTGAAATAAATTAGAATAACATTCTTTATACCATTTATATCCTTATAATTTTTATCACAATTTGAGCAAATTCCTATTTTTCTAAATAATAATTTTATAATATGATGCCGGAAGTCTTAACTCGACAATTGTTTCAAATTTTTGGCGACGATTTTTTATCACGTGACAAGAAACTGACCAATAAAAATGTTTGATTTTGTGTAACTTTATGCAATTAACGGGGTTAAATTTAGAACAACGCCACGCGACATTTTTTTTTCTTAAATGTTAGATTAAAAAGATATTGCCGTGAAGGAGAAAATGATATAAAAGCTAAGTATTTATCTG
>CAJVPQ010000274.1:0-32130 GCA_910591825.1 Funneliformis caledonium
GTTAAAAAAACATTCTTGAGGTGATGTGATCCCTTAACATAAATAAATAAATAAAATTAAAATTTATTAACATTTTTGTAATAATGATAATACTAACTATTATTTTTTTCTTGCTTATCATCAGTTTTCTTTTCTGCTAAATCCGTTTTATGGTGAGTCAGCGTTGATATATACCATCCTTCTAATAAACATCTCAGTCGACTGTCTTTTATAATTGAATTTACGCAATTGCTAACACCTTAGGAAAATCTTGAATTATAGCCATTATCTAATATGTAACAGAGTGCTTGTAATGTATTGTCACGTTTCATAAGGTCCATCTCGACATTCTTCTTATTAGTATGTGGTATAACTCTTTTATAAACACTATGCATCATCTCTTTAAGTGAAACTGAAACGTTTTGTAATATACCGAAAGTTATCGCAATCAATGAAAAATACCATAAAATATGAACGTTCGGTAATGTAGTTATTATATCAGGATAAATCTATAATAAATAAATAGAATAACAATATATAATTATTGCTTAAATTAATAGTGGAGTTGTAAATATCTGGTTACTGTTATTACTTTATACAATTTACTTATCAGCTTTATCAACAATTGATCTAAGTCATGATAGTCGTTTGTATTTTCACAATGAAATTCATTAGCAAACACCTTTGCACACGCTTTTGCAAATAAACTCCAAATTCTAATCACTTCACCCTTCACCTGTCTCAAGTTTGTTAATAAACAATTTTCTTTAACAGTATTAGCAAAACTTCGTTTCAAATGTGAAGTATCCAAAAACCACATTAAAATAAAAGGCATTATTATCACTAATCGTAATGAATCGCTCATCCAATATGATTCGAAATGGCTAATAGGACTTTGAAGTCGCTTCCAATTACTTGGTATCTCAAAAGTTCGTCATACATTATTGAAAGCTTCAAGACCTGATACTTCCAACTCTCGTTTGAATAGATGTTCAAATAACCTTTGTGCCAATTCAGCTAAACAATGAAAAGGATCTTGAGGTGTTTGTACATGACGATCATGCGATAATTCATCTAATATATTTGGTGATAAATGTAACCCATGTTCTTGCACAATTCTTTCTTTTGATGTAATATTTTTAGTAGCTTTAATATTATCGTATATTCTATCTGTTATATGATGATATCGTCCATTTTGGATAATATCAACTTTGAATCGGCTAATTGACCCTGAGAGACTTTGCAAGTACGATATCTATATTCAGCATTTTGTCTTTTTATACCAGCCATATCATTACTTTGTGGAAGATCTGCTGTAACCATTCCAAATCCAACTGTTACCCAGATTTGCTCATCTCTCATTTCCATAAGTATTCCGTTTTGTAAGTCTTTTATATCTGAAATAAATTCTCTCAATACATCATCAGATTCTTCACCAAACGGAATAAATCTGATAAGAAAGTGGTTTCTTAGTTTTCTTCGTAACTCTCTATTCATATTACCAAGTTGTATATAAATTCCTCTGAGTTTATGATATGCCTTATTAAAAGCACCAAAGTCATCGTAATACAAATCCACAAAAATTTTAAAATGTTTCATATTTGGATTTGGTGGTGGCTTAGGAATATTTATACAATATTCAGCCAGTAACTTATGTCGAAGAGAAACTGATCGAATTCTTTGATAGCCGTTAAATGTATAGATAATTTCTTGAATTGAAAATTCGAAAAATGAAGGACCTAATAAATTATCATCTTTAATCTATACATTAGTATGACGAACTATATCTTGAATCCTAATTATACTTCTTAATTCTTCTAGCCATAATTCATTGTTATCCTTCGACCTTTGATTTCGTCTTTTACTTTTAATAGTATTGGGTAAATCATCGAAAGTTCTTGTGGATTGTATACGAAGATAGCGTTCATGTATTGTTTCATCTTTTATCACAATCCTGGTGATTCTACCTACATGAGTCCTTTGATTTTACGATTCTCTATATATTATCCAATCACCTGCTCTAAATGTAACTTTAAGTTAAAGTTATATCGTTAAAACCATATTAATTTACATTATTAAATATAATTGTACTTAACCACTCACCATTGTTTATTACAATTAATGATTCGCTGAATAACGGAGATTCTTTCCATAAATCCCCATACTATAATTCAGTTTTTTCTTTCTTTTCAACGTCAGGTCTGAAATACATCTTTGAAATCAGTGATTGATTATTAATTACACGATGAATATGATCCTTAATCGAAAAAGTATATGCTTCTTTCAATAGTAAAGTTTTTGAAGGAGTGTTTTTCAAATCAATATTTATGAATTTTCCTGTGAATGGTAATAAAGGCAACTCTTTGCGGAATTTCTTAAGAGTTGTGATACTATATGGAACTTGATCTGCTTTAAATTCCAGGTGGTGTATAATCTTAACAAGCTCTTGATAAGCATAAATTCCTATAATAAATTGAGTGTCAATTCAAATGATTAAAGAATATATAAACAAGTAAAACATTGATTTTTGATATAAACCTATCATATTTTTAGTAAACTATATGAACATCCACATGGCAGTTATACTCAGAAAATAAGGTCCACCATCACCTGTATATCCTGGTAATTCAGAATGATTATCATGATATCTTTTTTGACCAGTTGATATATATGTAGAATCGTTATCGTCCAAATTATCATCTTCATCACTCGATACTTCATCAGATGAATCTTGATTTAACAAAGAAGTAGTCAGTGATGTTAGTATTGAATATAATAAATTAGAATCTTTCATTGTTAGGTCGATATTATCATCTGATACAGAATTTTGTAAATCATCTTCAAACTCGCCTAAGGATAAATTTTCTTGATGAACATCATAAAACAAATCGTAATTAGTAACTACAATATGTGAAGAATTTGAATTTCCTGTAATACTACTAGAAGCAATATAATTTGGAGTAAAATTCTGCTTGTTTTTTATTGCATTGTTATAACCATTAATATTGTTAGCTGAAGAATCTAATATTTTTGATTGAATATTTATTTTATTTCATAAACCTGTGTGAGCTTCTGGTTTCCGTTATGTATTAGAGGTTTTCGAAGAGTTAGATATCTTTTTTCAAATGTTGGTTGTTTTGGCATTTTTAACGATAGAAATTATTTTTGGAAAAAAAATGTTTTAGACAATAAATTAACTTCACTATATATAAGGTATTGTTATGTTGATCTGTGTAATATAAATGGTTATAATTTTTGTTTGTTAACATAAATGGTTATGATTTTTGTTTGTTAACATAAATGGTTATGATTATTTATTTGTTAATTTAGATGGCTATGATCGTCTTTTTACATCATTTACTTCATATAAATACATAAAGTTTATTTTAATTGTTAAAAAAATCGATTTTTTTTCTTCATAATATATATTTGAATTATTTTCAACAATGAAAAAAACAAAATAGGTGCAATTAGAAAAAGTGAAGTAGTGTGACGATTTTCTACTCGCTCTATAACCAAGAATTCCTTGGATGATTCTCATATTTCCAATAATACTTTTTCAACTATAAGTCAAGTTCATCCTACTGAAACCAATCGCGGTAAAACCAGATTGGCCGTCAATGCCACCTCTGTATTAACTTCCGGTAAAGTATTAAAATATTAATATATAATACCAATATATTGAACATATGGTAATATATTATTTCTAATAAATTTAGGAGGTCACAAAAGAAATGCCATGAAAACTAAAAGCAATGAATATTCAGACGTGTTGGATTCGATTGATGATCAAAAATATGCCAATACTGATGAGCCACCATATTTATTAGATGAAAAACAAAAACAAAAGAATACTGATTCTGACTCAAATTATACGCCTAGTACATCTTGTAAATCTGATGATACATGTGATTCAAACAGATCTTCTGATAAAGATCAAATCGTTCAATTACGCTAAAAAAGTTACATATGGGTAACGGCTAATGAATTTCATTTAAGCGATGATCCTACAAAAGATGTTGAGGAAAAACATCTTAAACGATATCTTTCTCTTACTACTAATCAAAAAAATCTCTTAACCTCTATTACCATTCAAGATCATCAAGAAAAAGAGTATGAACAACAATCCCAATATATTGCCGATAAAGATATTGCCGATAGAGATATTGCCGATGAAGATATTGCCAATAGAGATATTGCCGATAAAGATATTGCCGATAGAGATATTGCTAATAAAAATATTGTTGGTAGAGATATTACCGATAGAGATCCTATAATGGATATCCGTCAAAACTCGACATCTTCTTTTTCCTTATCACAAACATCAATTTTAACAATACCAATTGTTCATCTGGTTAATGATGATGTGAACCATATAATTTATTATATCATTAAAATGTTTTTCATATTTCAAATTAAATTCAATATATTTGTTTATTTTTAGGCTACAACTGGAATGCTTACAGATTTAGTAAATGAAACCAAGATCTTATTCTTAAGAACTCGTGATCCTTCACATTCAGCCCAGCTCCAATTGGTAATGTTAGTGGCTCTGGGATTTACCCAGAGTAGCAGGACGATCAGTTTTCTTAAATCAAAAATCAATTCTTATTATGCGGACCATTGAACGCGCTTGAATACTGAAATTAGGGCATATAGCGAGAATTACATTCATAATAATTCGTAAGTATTAATATGATTTTTTGTATACATCTGATATTCAACTATTTATCTTAATTCGTTTCTTATTTTAGAATCACTCTCGATAATATACCAACAATCGAAAATTTGAAGTTATATGTTGATGAAACATGTATATATCAATGTTTCAAAACTTCAATGATACAAGTGCCAGAAGATTGGTGGGATGAGAATCTTACTGATGTTGAAACATTTTGATTATTTATTTCTTCTGCTATAAAGATCTATATGAACAACATCTTAAAATGTTCTATCGATCCACATCTTAGTAATGCATCAGCCCTAAATGAAGTTAAATCTCTCGATTATATAACAAGTCAAGTATGTCTTCCACATATTCATACAACTAACTTTGCTAATCAAATTAATCTCAATTCTGGAGCTGGTCAAATTTCAAGTCGTCGAGGTCAAGGTCGAAGTCATGGTAACAGGTTTGCTAGAGAAGCAAGGCATCATCTTAGTCACTAAATTATATTTATTCATTGTTTTTATTACTTATATATTGCAAATATAAAAACATAGCAAATACTTTACGTTAGATTTTATAAATACAAGTATTATGATAATTTATTTTACAATGGATTATCAAATATTTATATATATATACGTATAATCTTTTTAAAAAATCTTACAATACATTTTTAAATATATATGTAATCCTTTTAAAATTTTATAATACATTGTCAAATATATATACAATCTCTTTTTAAAATTATAATAGTTTATATAACAATTGTCTATATATTATATAATACAATTAAAAAATTTATCCTTGATAGTAAAGTATTAATACTTATGAATTTATTATCTATTAATTTAAGTTGAACTATTAAAAATATCTTATTTAGACTTAGAAAGAGCCTAAAATAATTTTTTTAATTCTGCAAATTTTTCTTTAGAAATTCTGAAAAGTAATTACAATCACAATTTTTTCAAAAAATCAATAATTTTTTAATATTTATTAAAACTATTATAATATTACTTTTGTTAATACTTTTCTATATATTATTTCTATATATGATTTTATTTATAATTGTTTAAATAATAAATAGAACTTTGCAATAGAAAAGAGAAAAAATAAAAAATGAGTTAATACTAAATCAAAATATATTTTGACCTAAAAATCATATTTGATATATAAAAGTAAAATTGATTTTTTTCATTAATTTTCTTCTTTTTTATTGCAAATATTTCATATTTTTTCAATAAAAATTAATTAAATATGGAATTATTATCTGTAATAAAATTAATTGATTAATTAAAAATTTGATCTGATTAATATTAAAAAGTAAAAATATTAACTATAATATAAAAACAATAAAATTAGCAAAAAGATCCTAATAATAAGTAAAAAAAAAAATTCATTAAATAAAAAAAAAATAAATACTTTATATACTTTAATAAAAAATAAATTTTATATTATCTATTAAAAAATTTTTTATAAAATGAAATAAATTGCAATATCAAGAAAAATCCATTACTTTATATATTTAAAAATAATAATATAAATTAACATAATATGTTAAGCAAATAAAAATCATGCTCTTTTTTTATTAATTTTCCTTCTTCTACCCCTTGTGGCCAATTAATATCATCAGAATAATTTATAAATAATGGATATTTATCTACATTATGTCATCCTGCCCAATCAAAATCAATTAAAAATATTTTTTTTGAATCATGATCATATAAAACATTATTTGGTCTTAAATCACCAAAAACTATATCATTTTTATGTAATATATCAATTAGATATTTAATATAATTTTTATATTTGATTTTTCTTCAATAATAAGATCTTTAATTATATTCAAAGGATAACCTATATAAATCAAATAAGTATTAATCATTATTAAATTGCTTGTTAAAATTTTGAATTAAAATTTTTATTATTTACTGCTTTCATAATGATTATTTTCTATCCAAATATAATATTATTCTGAATTTCTAACAAATTTGGTGATCCATTTTCTCTAATACATAAGTTATATGTATCAGTATTATATTGTTAAATAAATTTAACAATAATTTTTTGATTTTTAGCTTCTGCTGTTAAAACAAGTGATTGAATATATAAAGTATAAGTAAAGGATACATTATTGAAAGTAATTGGAAAAGGAAAATAAATCTTGGTATCAATATCATAAGATTTGGATTGCAATTTATTATAATAATCAACAAGACTTCTAAAAGATTTACGTAAGGCAGTAAATATTCTAGCAATTTGTATAAATTGTGTGATCTCTTATAGAGACTATAGGAATTATATTTATGAGATTATTCACTTTTATAGAATCTGTAAAAATAATACCTAAAAAAATGTTAACATATTAAATAATCAAAAACTAATACAATATATTTCTTACCAAAAATGCATAACCATTGTCTTACTAAACACAATAAAAATGTTAGACAAACAGATATATTTGAAATTTCTTTATATTGTTGAAATTTTCCTTTCTATTGACCTGCCTAAAATTTTGTATAATAAATAGATGCAAAAATGGATCACATTCCTATATAAAAATTTCATTTTTCATATTATGGATAATTATTGGAATATATATATTGATTCCATTTACAATTTTTGACCTAAATATGTATCCATCATTTTGCAAACTATCATTAATCCCTTTCTGAAAAGGTTGTTCAAAAGCTAAGGTAAAACTCTGTTGTGACAGATTGTCTACTTTTCTTATTTATATAAAATTCTGACATAACCTTCACAAAAGAAAGAATTTCTTTACATATTTCTATATTCACTTCAATAGTTGAACAGTCTTTGAGAAATTGTGAGAAAACTTCATGGTATAAAATAACAGGTTGTCTAATATAATCTAAATCTGGTAGGCGATGACATTGTATATTAGCATTCTTTTGATGGTTTGAGAATACTTGATATATAACAACAATACATAAAGAATCAACCAAATGAATGTAATCAATAGTAAATAATCATTTCTTTCTTATATTGATAATATCTTCAGTCCATTCATGCTTAGTTCTAGTAAAAACTATAATAGAATAATAGCAATAACAGATAAAAGGAAAAATAACCAATAAAGTTGTTTGTATTTTGTAAATATAAAATATTTAACATAAAATTGTTTTTACCTAACTCTTTAATGAATCCTTTAATAAATAAAAGATAAATAGAAAACAAAAGAATTAATTTAGGATAAAATGAGTGGATAGACAGATTTAATTAAAATGAAATATTTAATAATCGATATTACAAATAGTATACAATTACTCAAATGAATAGGTAATGGGAACTATTGTAATGTCTGAAGCGTTAAATTATAACGATAATATCACAGAAGAAATTCGTTGATATTCCCTTAAAGGTTAGTGAACAATTTAAAAGTAATTACATCTGAAAATCAGATCATGTGACAAAACAATATAACAATACATCTTATTAGTCGATCACGTGTGCAGACAAGATGAACATTGCATTAAAATGAGTTTAACCGAAGATAACATTAGCTACACTTCAGACAAATAAATGAAAAGAAACAAATAGAAAATAAATTTTTATGTGATTTGTTCATTACCTTCCTTTACACTAAAGCTCTGAACAGTTCAGTTCAGTCCAGATTATATGCCAATTCATATCTGAACTGAAAATTTCAGTTTGGTTCAGTTCAGATTATTAATCTTAAAAATGCTAATCTGAATCTGAACTGAACTGCAGACTGGTAAAAATCTGAACTGAATCAAAATTTTTAGATTAATCTGAAATTACAGTTCAATTATATAAGGAATCCACAATTTATATGCGAAACTCTAGGAGAATCGCAAAAAATTGTGAATTTCTCTTCAAAATTTGCAAAAATTTGTGAAATTTGATGAATAATCGCAAAAATTTGCGATTCTTCAAGTTTTTACAATTTTTTGCGATTCTTTAAGAATTTCGCAATATTTTTTGCGAAATACTAAGAGAAATCGTAAAATTGCGATTTTTCAAGGATTTCACAATTTTTTTTGCAAAATTTGAAGAGAAATCGCAATATTTTGCGACTCTCCAAGAGTTTCGCAATTTTTTTGCGAAATTCGAAAAAAAACCACAAAAAATTGCAATTCTCTAAGAGTTTCGTTAAATTTTTGTAATCCTCTTAAAGAATTCGCAAATTTTGCGATCCTTCAAGAGTTTTGCATATAATTGAACTGAACTTTCAGATTAATCCAAAATTATTAGTTCAGTTCAAATTTTTTCAGTTCAGATTAGAATTATAATTCAAAAAAAATCTGAACTGAATCGAAAATTTTCAGATTGAATTTTATACAATCTGAAACTAATCTGAACTGAACCGATCTGAAAAATCTTCAGATTAATCTGAGCCATTCGAAACTTTCCCTATACTGAAATTCATTAATACATCCTGTAACTTCTTCACCTGCTCTTTTCAATAATCATTATTTTTTTCCAATTCTTCTTTTTCTTTCTTCAACTTAGCCAACCTCTTCTCCTATTTTTCACTCAAGATCCCCTTCATAAATTCATCTTCTATCTCATTCAACTTCTTCCCTTTATATTTTCCTTTCTTCCACTCTTCAAACTTCTCCACAACCTTCTCATAAAATCTTTTTGCATTGTCATAATAATTTTTTGCATCATTAGATTTAATTACTTCTGTTATGTTTTTTTTAAAAAAAAAAATTATTTTTAAAAAAAATTTTTTCTCATGCAAAATTTCAACCATTGATAAATTAGTAGACACATGACTTGAAAAAATCAGTTCCGCCAATCAATTTTTTTACAATAATTACTACATATAGTAAGATTTGCTGAAAATTACACTATATTTAGTAATTATTGTAAACAAATTGATTGGCGGAATTGGTTTTTAATTAGCCATCAAAATTAGCCCATATGATTTATCTGAGAGTCTTGGAAATTTTTTTTTGAGTTTGGAGTTAGGAAAAGCTGGCTTTGAAAATTATGATACTAAATTCTTTAAAGCCTTATTGCTTCTGCTGATTATATTTTAAAATAAATATTTTACTCAATTTTAAAATTCAATTTTAGATATATTAAAAATTATTTATAAAGTTTAAAATTTTTTTATAATAAAAGATGATTTTTTTGAAGTTTTTACGAAAAATCAGAATTAAATGGTAGTACAATTTGGTAAATTTTGATACAATATTCACTTTTGTTACTTTTTGTTGTGGTTTTTCTTTTTCTCTCAAAAACTAACTCAAAAAGTAATACTGTTAAAAAAAAAAGTTCATAATATGAAGAAATTAGATAATCAACTAACAATTCAATTAAATATTAAAAATAACTTGGGGCAAAATATCGTTGGAATTCTAGAAAGAAAATCATTGAATAATACCTTTGGAGCGAAACTTGGAATTATTTGTCATGGGTTTTCTGGTAATGCTAGCTGATAGACATTATTTGTGGTGGTGTCAGCATACTTAATCATCAAATTATCTTGCAATATAGGACATAAGAATTATTTATTTCAAACAAAATTATCTAAAGAATTACCTTTTGATAATTTTCGATTTGATTTTAGAGGAAATGGAGAGAGTGATGGTTTACCAAAATTTTTTAAATTACAGGTATAATAAAATAAATAAAAAAAAAATAAAAATAAACAAAATTTTAATGTTATATTTTATGTATATAAGGATGATGTTGAAGATATCGATACAGTTGTAAGATATCTTGAAAGTGAATTAGGATACAAATTATATGCAGCGATTGGTCATTCCAAAGGTAATTTTTTTTTTTTTAAAAAAAAAAATAGTTTTGTTTTTAGAATAATTAATTTATTTTTATAAATTTTTTTCTAGGATCTAATTCCATTTTATTATACGCATGTTATGTAAACCGTAATATTCCACATATAATTAATTTATCTCCTCGTTATTATTTACCAGCAATTCTATCAAAAATGGAAAATTCTAAAGTGGATTTATTGATGAAGCAGGGATATGCTTATTGGGAGGATAAAAGTGGAGTTGGAATAAAAATTACATTAGAGGAACTTTATTTTGACAATTCCTTTGGTACGCGTATTAAATTATTTTTCCCTTAAAAAAAAATTTGATCTGATTGAAATGAATTTTTTTTTTTAGTTTCTAATATGCCGGAAACAACTACTGTGTTAACATGTCATGGAATTGCAGATGAGGTAGAATATATTTCTTTTTCTATCTTTTCATATTATTAATAATAATAAGATTCCTTTTTAAAATCATTAGGTAATTCCGGTTAAAGATGCAGCAGATTACGCAAATTTAATACCAAATCATATAATAAAACTTATACCGAGAGCAGACCATAATTATAGTAATCAGCACGAAACTCTAATTAAAACGATCAATAAATATTTTTCAGATGATTTTCAATATATGAAATTTAATGACAAATATTTATATCGTATTCCCAGATATATTTTTATTGGTGGTGTAAAAAACTTTAGAGATTTGGGTGGTTATGAATGTAATTTAGGAGAACAGAATAATCGAATTCAGCAATTTGTTCGTGAAAGATTTGTTTTCCGTTGTGGGAAGTAAGTTGACTATATTAAACCTTTTTGTTCGGTCCTTTTTTTTCTTGTTAATTTTTTTTAATTGATTTAAAGTTTAACGTCAATTACAAATGATGGCATTGCAACACTTCGAAAGTTAAATATTCAAAAGATTTTTGATTTAAGATCAAATCCTGAAGTTAATAAAATGGGAATAAAGTAAGTACGATGTTATATATATCTATATTATTTATGTATTAATCCCATTTATTTATTTCTTATATTTGTGTGGTTTATTAAAGAAATATTGAAGGAATAATCCGAGTACATGCCCCTGTTTTCAAAGAAGAAGATTATTCCCCCGAAAAATTATTTGAAAGATGGAATTTACATATTAAAGGTGTAGAAGGGTATAGTCAAGGTATTCTATAAGTTTTCCCAAATTCTAATTTACTTTTTCTATTTTCTATTTCAACTTTTTATTTTAAAAAAAAACTAATTTCTTTATATAAAATATTAGCTTATATGACAATTTTAGAAGAAGGAAAAAAAGCATATTATGAAATATTTAAACATATATTAGAACATCAAGCGCAACCATTTATTGTTCACTGTACTGCGGGTAAAGATCGTACTGGAGTATTTGCCATGTTATTATTAAAGCTTTTAGGTGTAAATGATGAGATTATTTCAAGGGAATATGAGTTGACACAGATTATAAAAGGTAAAACTGTTTTTTTTTTTTGTCAAATCAAATAAGGATTAATGACAAAACTTTATTTACAGACCCACAGAAAATTAAATTCATTATTAAAACGATGAATAATAAATATGAAGATGATGGAATAAAAGAAATGTTAAATGCGAAGTAAGTATTTTAATATTGTCATATCATATTCCATATTCAATTTTTTAATGAACACTTCTTTTAGATATGAATCTATGATATTGTTTTTACGAAAATTCCAAAATCATTATAATACAGTAGATAATTATTTATTACAATGTGGATTTACAAAAGAAGATATTGAAATTATAAAGAATAATTTGGTATTCATTAATAATGTACAAAGTTTTAAATCAAATAATTTAATAAGGTCTTCATTATAAAATTATGTAAAATTTAAGATTTTTATATAATTAATAATTTAAGTTTCTACATCCAGCAAGTCTTTCCCCATTACAAAATAATCCCTATCTTAATAACAGCATTTACGAAGGATTTTTTGGCACCAATTGTTGCCTGCCCCGTTTCTTATTCACCTTTCTAATCTTTTCTATTTAGAAAATCGATTTGAATAAAAGATCCTATGGATCTTCTTTAAATTTTTTTTTTTTACTTTCATCAAGGTGGTTGCTCATTTGAGTGGTATATTGTTAATTTTCTTGGCGCTACCTTTTATTATACAATCTTTATCGATTAGTGATATTCGAAGATTTGGAACATGATCTGCATTAATATATCTGAATGATCTATAAATAAGGATGGTTCCAATAGAATATAAAAAAAATTTTGATTTAGTGTCAACAGTAATGATAAACCAAATTATACATGATAAGAATAAAAGAAGATTAATGAAATCAAAATTATAATAAATGAATGTTTTGATTTCACGCTTAATATTTAAAGATTAAAATTAAGAAATATTTTACATTAGTTGATTCGTTTTTCTTCAAGAGAAACACTTTTTATTAATAAAAAAAATTATTTTTTTCCATTACCTTCTTGTCAGCAAAAAAATAGATTTTATCAATGTTCTTCCCTTTATCAGATCCAATCAATTCTCTCAATATATCTCCGATATCTTTAATACATTCATCGGAATGTATCAAATAACCAACTTCTTTGCCGCCTTTTACACCTTTTACACCTGTATTATAAATCATTTTATAAGGATAATTAAATACATTGATGTAGAGTAATGTATCTTCAATAAATTTTGTTAATGTTTTTCCATCAACTTTTGATAGTATTTTGGATTTTGTTGTTTGGAATACATAATTTTTTGAAAATATTAATTCGATTTTATCCATTGAGGATCTTTTGGAGAATGATCGCGACATTGTGATGGTTTGTATGGATTTAAGAATCGCATTTTATATCGTGAGCAATGATGAGCTTTATTCAGCCTTGATAATCTAAAAGTTTTGTTTTATAGACCTGCTTTTTATGAATGATTAATGATGACGTAATTTATACTTGCTGTACGACACTTAAAATTTTCGGTGATTAAATTTAAACCATAGTTGGCAAATATGATGTAATAATAATAAATAAAATGAGTAAAATTTATTATGGTATGTTCTAAAATGGACCAACCGGATTAATTAATTCAGCATTTGCCGATCATTCTAAAATTAGATAAATTACCGTATTTTATAAGCATAGCATCATCAAAAATAAATATAGATTATAGATTACAAAACGTCACTATTTCAAATTCTCTTTCAATTTCTTTAAGAAATTCATCAATTTCTTCATAAATAGCATCATTATCTAATCCATCTAAAGCATTATATACCATATTTTTTAAAGAAGTAGATAATGATTTTATTAGAAATATTGTCTCATGTATGCTTTATCTATCCATAAACATCACTTATTCTAGCATGTTGAAGATTTTCTGCTTTAGTATATTTAGCATATTATTAATAAAACCAAATAAAAAATTAATTTAAAAAAAGTATTAGACCAAGAAAATAAGTAATAAATAAATTTAATTTCTTTTATACAATATTTATCTAATAAAGAAATTTTAACAGCTAATTATCTTATTATAATTATGTATAATTCTAAAGATCTAAATGAAGAAAAACTTATTTCTTCTTATTTTAAAATAATATAAAAGAATATATTACTTAGATTTTGCATTAATATTAATTTATATATTAATAATGATAAATATTAAATATAAAAATTAAAAATTGATTGCAAAAAATTTCAATAGCAAAATTAAATTTTAATTAAAAAAACATAATCTCTTGAAATATAAAACAATCATTTTTATAATTAAAATACAAATTGAATATCTAAGGTTGCTAAATAAAACCTAAAGACTTTATAAGTTATCTAAATGATAAAAGGTAAATTTTAGTAAAATTTTGTTAAATTTTATTAAAAAATCTGTAAAATTTAGAAAAAGATAAAACTTTATAAAAATGCAAAACTATATTAAAACCTTAATAAAAAATTAGTAAAGATAAAGTTTAGATATTTTGCCAAATCTAAAATAAATTAAACAAGCAATTTTATAATTAGATCATTAGTTTAAAATATATAAAAAGTTTTTTTTAGAAATAATTAAAATCTATTTATCAAGTAAATAAAGTGAGAGTTTATATCTAATACTATTAAATTCGCTATTAGTATTTTATAAGTTGGCTAAATATTATATATTCTATATAAAATATATGCAATTAATTTATCACAAAATTGTTTAATAATTCGATATTGCATATTTAACATCAAAATATTTTTATATTATATGTTAATAGGGTCAGTAGAAGTAATTTTCTTTTCAGGATCATTTACTTTTTCTAAATATATCAGATAATATAGTTCTGTAATTTAAAATCTTAGTTGATGAATTAATATAAGGTGAAGTAAAAAATTTTATTTATATTATCAATTTTTAAATCAAAAGAATTAAGTATTAGCTATAATTATAGCATATTTAAAGATATTTTTAACTATAATGCTAATACTATTTTTAATACTTTTATAAAATATATAGAATAAGATAATTTATATTTTAGTAAATATGCATTATAGGTAATAGTCTAAATTAAAAAATTGTTATTTATTTAATAAAAAATATATATAAATTTAATTCAAATTAAATTAAACTTTATATAATTCAAATTTTATTTAATAATTTTGAACAAAAAGCATTTGAAATAATTTTTAATAATATTAATTTTAAGAAAAACTCACATCTACAATTTATTTTATTTAGTATAAAAATTATATAATAGTTATAATTTAAGTAATAAAGATAAATCACTTAATATAAATACTTATATTATTCAAAAATTAAATAATTTCTTATTAAAATTTTATTGTAATTAAAAATGGATACTGTAATTAAAAAAATAGTGCAATTGAATTGCAATTTATAATACAATTAAATTTTTTTATAATATAAATAGGTTGTAACTTAATTGAAAAATTTGAAAATAATTATAAGAATCATCTTTAATTATAATTAATATCAGTTATTATAAATTATGAATAGTTAATTGATATTTTATTTATTATTTTATATATGTAGTTAATTTTCTATATAGTTATATTTCTTAATATTAAAAAAATTTGATATAATTATAAGAAAGTTATATAATATGAAAATAAAAGTAAATTTTAATAAGTTTATTATTAACTTTAGTCTAATAAAATATATTTATAAAGAAGGAATGCTATATAGAAGATATTTATATAAAAGTCAACTTATTAAATAGGAGGCAGTCAGTAAAAAAAAAGAAAATCCATTTTTAGTCAAAATTTTTTATTGGTTCACTCTGCTAATCATGATTATATGAACAAAATTAGCTTATAACTAAAATTATTCAAAAATTGTAGATTTTCTCCTTTTATATTGATTACCTTTCAAATTTATTAAAATTAAAAAAATATAAAAAATATCTAAATTTTATCTTAGTAATTAATATTTTTTTTAAATTTTAACTTGAAATTCAAATAAATAATTAAGTTAAAGATTAATTTTTTTTAAACTTTTTTATAAAACTTTAATGTAATTTATTATAGAATAAAAAATTACTTAATAAATATATATGTCAAACTCATACAGAAATTGAATTTAGTCTCTATTTTAAATGATAACTTAATTAGATAGTTGCTGTGTAATCTATTATTAACCATAATTATCCTGAAAATATTTTGTTACCTAATTTATTAATTACTTTCTTACTTGTATAAGGGTCTTAAATAAAGATAAAAAATTAATTGCATTATTTTTAAATTGATATGCTTATGAAATGCTTAATAAAAATTTTAAATAGCATAAATTTCTTTAAAAATCCTATTAATAACTTTAATATATTTTTTAGATCAGCTTTAAAAGTTATAAATTTATTATTTAATAAGAAATTTAAATTTATAATTTAGAGTATGAAATTGTAAAAGCATTAAAATCTTTTAAAAATAATTTTAATATAATTTTATTTATTATTAACAGTTTATCAACTTAAAAAAATCATTTACATTTAATTTATATTATATGATTTTTTATATAATTTTTAAATCTTTATCTTTTGATTTGAAATTGCAAATTTACTTAAAAGATAATATAAATAATAGAATAACAAATAATTTTGGTTTAAATGAATTATTATATTAAAATAACAGTTTACTTAAAAAATTTATATAATTTGCATTTATGATAAATTAATATTATATCATTTTTTAATATTTATAATTTTGTTAAGAATCATATTTATTATATAATTATTTATTAATAACAAATTGAAGGTTTTTTAATTAACTTTATTTAAGAATATATGTAAATATATCATTACCAATAAAATAGTTAGAGTTTCATTTATTATATAATAAAATCTTAAAAGAAAATTTAGTTAATAAATTAAAAGAAATGTAAAATTAAAAAAAATTGAAATAAGAAAGCTATATTTCAAAAAGTACAATTTTAACTATTTAGATTAGATATTGCATCAAAACTTTTCGAATAAATAATTTATTAATAATTAAATCATAATTTATATTGTAAATTATTAAAATACTTTTTATATAATATATAACCCAAATTTTAAAAATAATTTCAGTTTCAAATAATTTTATTATAAAAAATTTTAATAGTAAATTTTATTATAAGATCTGATATAGTTTTATTAAACTATACTGATAATATATTCTAATAACACATTCATTTTATTCAAATTTTTTAGTTCTTTTGTATATAGCTATGCTATCAATACTTTTCATTTGAATTATTTATTATATCGATGAACTTGAAATTATCTTGAAAAGATTATAATTATTCAATAAATTATTGAAAACTTTATAAATGCAAGTTAAATAAACAAAAAAAATAATTAGTTAATTTATTTAATTGTTTCTTATACAAGAAGAGTTCTTGATTACGAAGATATCACATTAAGATAACCGTATTGTATACTTTGAGAATAATTCTCCTAAGTAACATAAGTGTAACTATGTACATTTTGACCATTTTAATACTAGTAAACTTAGTAGATATCACATTAATTATCATGATAAGATTCTAATCATTACAATTAGAGACCTTATACAGGATCAGATGTTTTTTTTTTAATGATTATTCAATTGCTAAATGAAATTCTCTATAATTTTTTTGGATACAAAAAGTTTATCTTCTATATACTTTTCACATTACATTAAAAAAAGAGAACTTGAAATCTATTATTATCATCTTTATCCTTTGCTATGAAAGTATTATAATAAATGGTATTATTATATGCAAAACTAATAATTCCTAATAAAAAGAATGGTAGTAAGAGTGATTTATATAGTATTTTAAAGTAAGATTAGCATTTTCCAATTAAATTTAAATAAAAAAAATTATATTCTAATATTTGTTTGATGTTCATTTTCTAATTTTAACCATAGCGATCTCATTACACACATTTTTAAAAAGAGCACCATTCGAATCATCAAATTGAGAGGAATTCAATGATAGTTTATTTTATCATTAGATGACAAGAAAAATGAAAAAAAAAAAAAAATAGATTAAAATTGTGTTAATTATCAAATTAAAAATATTAATGAAGAAGGGCTTTATCAAATATTAATTAAATAATAAAATATATGTATTTTTTTGTTTCTCCTTTAGAATATAAAAAAAATATTCATCATTTTCATTCATGGCATTAAAAAAACTAACCGCCATTATTTTCGCCGGGTCTGTATATGTGACAGCAACGCGATGGAAGGGTATTATCCTTTGGAAACGTGCACAGACATCCTAGACAGTGACTTATCGGAATGACAGGGCACCAATGAGCAGTTGCGATTCGCTACCTTGATCGTAGTTCCTTTAATGTTTCGCTACATGCAGACCTGCTCTGCAAATCAAGTTTTACGGACAGATGATTTATAATATGAAAGATTAAATCAATAGCTGGGTGGATGTGAATTTTTCTAAACTATTGAATCCTTGACACGTTTTAAATATTTTACAGATAACCAAATAAAGAATAGTAGAAATCGAATAATTCTGTTATTGTTTGCTTTACTAGCACGTTATTTAATTTTTATTTGAAGGCCGCAGTATGGAGGACGACAATTTTATTGATGAATTCGGGATGATTAAAAATTTCGGATATAGATTTTCCCTAGGGTATTCATTATTTTCGTTCCAATCTTGTAATTACTCAAAATCAATCATTTAATATTAAAAAGATCATTTATTATCATTCATAAAGAAAAATCAATGAAACTTTTAAGGTATATATAAAATAATTAAAATTAAAAATTAAAAGAGGATTGTTAATAAGAAATAAAAAATAATAATTACTAAGTATATAATACTATACAACAAAATTTCCCAAGTTCAATTAATTTTTTCTATTCTAAAATGTTTTTTTTATTTTTTTTTTTAAAAAAAAAAAAAAAATTAAAAAAAAAATAGTCTAGAATTTAATAATTATGTAACAAATATGCAGTTCATGAATGAAGGAAATAAAAAATGTATACAAGAGATTAAAAGTTTCCGACCTGCGAAATTCTCTGAATTATTTTTATTTTTTTTATTTTTTTTTTTTTTTACAAATAAGTCCTTTTAATAAGTATTTTTTTAGGAGTTATTATAAAACTCCAAAGTTGGACTTGGTATTATAATATTAATATCAATTTCGTTAAGACCAAGGCTCGATGCATTATTATCATCGGAAGAAGGTTTTTTCTGTAGACGACGTTTTACAACTCCTTTAAGATTACTGAGACTAGGGTGCCTTAATAAAGTAGAGATTGAAGAATTATCAGTATTAGATCTTGTGGGAGTAGTTGGTCCATATACAATTTTATTTTCATTTTTTGCTAGAGAAGAATCGAATGATGCTGATCTTCTATGGGCTCGTCTTCTACTACGTCTTTGATGATCCAACGTTGGAGGAAGAAGATTCTTTGAAGTGGACGATTCTGGAACATTTGGTATCAAAGATTCACGTGGACTTGAAGGAGCCGAATGAATCTCAGGTGTGATTGCAGGTACATCATCCTCATCAGGCATGTTAAGATGCCATATTGGACTATTGGTTCGAGCATATAAATGATTTGTTCTTGAATTATTAACATCTGATAAACCACCCCTTAGACTTGTCGAAGTAGCTAAAGTCCTACTCCTCCTAACTGATGATCGTTGGTACAATGATGGTGATGTGTCAACAGAAGAAGAAGAAGAAAAGGCAAAATTTTGTGAAGCCAAGTCTAATTGAGGAGATGTCTTTGAACGATAATTATTTGGAAGGGAAGGAATAGCCGGATATGAAGATAAGGTAGGTGATAAATTTGGTGTTAAAGTTGGTGTTGTAGACACACTTTGTGATGGAGAAGTTGGACGAGAACTACTTTCTGAACGTAAAAACAACCTTCCTATGGCTTGGGCTAAAGAACGCTGACTTTTCTTTTTATGTAAAGGAGGATGTAAGGGTAGATGTTGATCCGAAACCGAGGTCGGAAGGGGTGATGAAACATTTGTATTTGAATTAATCGTGAAATAATCGGGGGTAAGAGGGGAAGGAGTTGGGGTAACAGGACGAGAATCACCACTACCATCTTCATAAAGATTTGGAGTCGTGGGTCTTGTACTACTTCTCGAATGATTTTGAGAATGTGATTCTGGGGTCATTGGACGAGAAACAACTTCTTCTTGAGGTAGAGTGTCGTTAATATGATTGATGACATCATCATAAGTTGGTAAATCATTATTTGAAAACATGAAGAGACGATTTGCTGTATCATCATCAGGTATTGTCGTAACGATAATTGGAAATCCTAATTCTAAGGTCTTCTCTGCTCTGGATTCAAAAGACATGGTGATCTTTAATTTATGCCTTACACGCATTAAAGGACTTTTTATAGTTGCTTTCAATTTAGGTCTCTTAGCATTATTATTATTATTATGACGGGAATTATGTTGTTCAATAGGTAAATTATAAGTTAAAGGATTGTCCCAAGTATCTTCATCATAAGAAATATTTAAGGAAGTTGGATGAATTGGATGTGATCTCTTTCGTTTTGCCATTGATGAACTACTCAATTGAACATTTCCAATAAGTTGATTGGGGTCAATTGAAAATTCTTGAAAATCTTGAGGTGACGGTTGAATCCTAAAAAATAAATCGTCGTATTGGTTATTTTTTAAAGAAGGGAAGTCGACAAATTTTTACGAGGAATAAAAATAATTTTTAACTCACCTGTATTTTTCAGATTGTATTAAATCAAAAGTGACCTTTCTCACTTTTCCTTGATCGCAAAGAGGAAGTAACCTTAATCGAATTAATAAAGAATTATCGTTTACGCAAATGATGGTTGGAACATCTAATTCATATTTTAAGATGTCTTTTCTTTGACCTCGATAAACTTTTGTAGGAGGAGCGGGTAAAAGTTCTCTTCTACATGGTAAATAATGCCTTGCGATATTAATGGACCTTTCGACACGACTCTGCTTCGCCAGTAAAGAACTTGGTTGTACTATAGCTACTAATTTATATCTTATAAGACCAAATGATGTAACGTAAGTTTGTGGAATATTCCCATTGATATTAAATTCATAATCTAAATCCGTCACCCCACTTGGCAAAGTGGACTTCTCTCGTAAAACTTTATCCAATTTCACTATATTCATACAAGAATATTGATTTTCCCAATCAGAATATTCGGATTTCCCCTTTAATTTAATTGAAATTAATTTGGTTTTTAATGGTTTCGATAATATTATACGTAGTTTGCCAGAAACTGAATGTGTAATATCTTTATTAGGTGCTCCATACATAACCAGTTTGCCATCATTATTTGGCAAGATATCAACCGCAATAATACTATTATTCATATTAAGTTTATTTTCGAGATTTTAAAGTGTTGTTTATTATTTGTTTATATATATATATATATATATATATATATATTTTTTTAAAAAAAAAAAAAAAAAAAATTATGCAGGAAAATATTGAAAATTAAAAAAATTGGTTGCTTTTTAAAAAAGGCTGATGGAACATTTATTTATATAAAAATAAAAAAAAACGTGGTACCTAATAGGACTTATTACATCAACTTCCCTTAACTAAAACGTCAAGGTTGCACACTACACAACTCATTTGGAAAATTTTAATTAATTATTTATATTTGTAGATTATTTAAATATTGGTGAAAGTATATACTCTGTGATAAAATCAAATAAAGTTCGCATTTATCACTTAATTTTCTGCAAAGAAATAATAAAAAAATAAAGATAATAAAAAAATAAATAATAAAATGGTTTTCAACGGATTCTTTCGCTAACATTCTTTGTCAATCATTTTTAACCAAATTCGGTTTCCTTCCATGAGGGACTTTTATTAAAGTTTTGCCACGTAAAGAATTCTTTGATGTCACTATCACCAAAAAATCATGGCAACAAAGGGTCATGCGGCTGATTCTTTTATAAGATGATCAAACAAAAAAGTGTTATGATGATAGAAAGAAAAAATTAGGTCATCCTTTTTATCTTTCAAAAGATAAAGGAGAATAGTGGCATGTTACGGATGTTCAATAAATAATTATCTATATCAAAAAAAAAAAAAAATGGTAAAAATTATTCTTATCTTTATTTGGTAATTAATCTTTTTTTAATCTTTTAAACACCTATCATTGATAATTATCCATTTTTTTTTTTTTGGTGATTCTCTTTGCTCATATTTTAACAAAGAACTTTCAGAATTTTCCGAAATAAGGTAATTTTTTTTGACTTACTTTGAACAAAAGATTGGGAATGATAATAATCTGTGCATTGAAAGGGTTAAAACTTCCAGAAAAGTGCCATAAGAAATTTGTATACAAACCCCGCAGATCCTATTTCTTACTATTTTTAGACGTTTAATTATATTGCATTTACACAGATTACCTGTTTTGGATCTTTTTGAAACACAATTGAGGATTGTTCTCAAACAAAAACCCTAATCTGTTACACACAACGCATAAACTACGTACGACACTTCGCGTACTTCAATATTGTTCGTGTCTGGATCTTACATTTGTCGCAAATAATACTGCTTATTAAACAAGGTGTGGACGATTTTAGTTCATAAAACCTTAAAAATCCCTTATTTACGTTGATTCGCTCACAAGATCGATCGTCATGCATTCTAATTCTATAGATAATTGTGTTTTGTTTGGCTAGGCATTAAACCTTAGCATAATTTTTCTTTAAAATTGGTTTATCAATCATATTTCAATACTAATTTACAGAATGATGACACGACATATCGACTTTATGAGAGTAATTTATCATCATTCTAATTATATTACCAAACCACGAACTAATTTTTGTTATACAGTATATGGTGATGATCTTTGTTGATGATGATTTCCATATTGATAATAAAAATCTTTTTATCCATATTCCTCAGCTGATCAACCGATCAATTTTATGATCTGATTAGATTTATTTTACATTGACAATAAAATTTACAAATAAATATTTTAAACATCCCACTATTTCAAGCTTTACTATATTTGGATTCCCAATAACTTCTTATGTCATTTTCATTCATCTCGAATTTTTTCGTGATCCATAAAATATCATCGAGATAATCCGATGATTTATCAATTAATTTTTTCAAAAACATCATTCGTTCTTCTCCGATCCTATATTTAGGGTTCCATTTATTAAAGAAGCGGTGAATTTAAAACGAAATGTACATACATATGATACTTACTTTGAATTACTTTCTGTAGGATGTTCTCCTTTAGTGATCAACAATGAATTAAAAAATGATAAATTTGATTCAAATAATTTTGAAGGTCGAATCATACGAACTTCAATGCGAAATACAAGTAATAGGACATGGATTAATTCAATTAATCTTTCCACAAGATTCCTGTAATGTTAAAATATATATATAATCAATCAATGCACTAGACATTTCTAAAATAATAATAATAATAATAATAATAATAATAATAATATCACTAACCTGTTAAAAATTTTACTCTCTTGTGCACCATCAACAGCTTTAAATAAATTACGCATCCTTCCCATTGCATCATTAAGATATGCATCCCGATTCTCTATATCATCAGGAATGGTTATAACAGATTCCACAACATTAGAAATGTGAGACGTATCTATTCCTTCTTCAGACTCCCAGATAAATGATTCGAATAATGTTCTCGATGAAAGTAAGAATGAATCTATCATCTTTACTATTAAGTCAGGGACGTTAATACCTCCCTTGGTAATGACAAAAGGATATTACAATATAAATTATATAAAATTATTTACCTCCCATACCACATTGTTTAATACATAAATGGTCTTTTGGAGCTTTACGCGCCTTTTCAACTAAAGTATTAATAGAACTAATTTGTTCCATACACAAAGCATTCCATATTAAATGCAATAACCCGTTTCTTAATGCTACATCGCTTATTAATTTTGCTTGCTCAATTGCAATTCTCAGTAGATCTGCCCCCCCCAAAAAAAATTTATTAAAAAATAAATAAAAAAAAGTAATAGATGATTATCGAGAAAATAATTAATAAATTTACCGGTATTATCTCTATCCTTTTTAAACAGTTGTCCAAATGTCCAACTTCTGTATATCCAGTATAAATCTGACTTAGGTGAAGTTGAAGTGCTTATCTCCTAAAACAAATCATAATAAGCCTATATGGCACGATATTATTATAGAATAAATAATAAGATATTACATCCAAATTAAGTTTTCCATCAAACTTCAGATCTTTAATCGCGGATATTCTTGTTAAACTAGTTTTCTCAAACTAAATAATGACAAACACAAATTTAGACTACTTAAATACAAATTAACCTTTTGGCAAAGTTTACTTCATGAAGTATACCTTATTAAAATTTAGAGCAGTTAATCCTATTTCTGAAACTATCATTGGATGTGCATCCTTAACTAAATTCCAGCACGTCTCCAACTTAGTAACCAAAGACCTCCAATCAATCTGTTATTGCAATTGCCCAAAAAAAAGAAAAAAGAAAGTTAATCATAAGCAACTTAGTACTTATAGACTTTACAGCATACCTCATGGTCATCTACAGATGGATTTCCATATTGACACGCAATCAATAATAATAAAGCATGACCAATCTATAAATATAAAAAGCAAATTAGAAATTATCAGATATCTTTCTGGTCAATTAGGTTATTAAATATACCTTATCTGTGTTCAAACAAAAATTGATAACTTTACTAAATACAAATTTATCTTCAAAGTTTATTGTGATTGAAGAAAAATTGTTTAATATAATAAATAGAAAATTTGAATTATCTTTTAATATAAAATTAGTTAACGATGCTAAGCTGGTTCGCTCAAACCAAAATAAAAATAATCCTAGCCAATCTTTTGTTGAGATCGGTATTCTTTTTCTTATTGTTTCAATCCATTCGTTTGGTGACGTTGATATTATTAGTGGCTTTAATAAAAAATCAGCTATAGAGGTAATCAGGAATATATATATATAAGGATGTATATTTTTTTTTTGAATTTTAAACCGCATTAAAGGTTATTTACCTAATTGCCACTTTCTTAATTCATCCATCTCATTATCCAACATTAAATAAGCTCCATCGTCTGATGTATCCAAACTCTTCAATAAGAAGGAAGACATGAAAGAACTTGGCCCAATCCCTTTTGTTGCTTCACTTTCATGTTTAGCTTCTTCAGTATTTGTGCATCCTTCAAAGAGAAATTTCACTGACCGTTCAAACGTTTCATCTTCAACAACAGATGAGTGGTCATTGTGACCACCGATTACCGCACATACATTATCATGATTATCTGAACTTTCGACATTCCAACCTTCTAAAGTTTGATAAAGATGTAATAGATTTTCTCGTAAAACTAATTCTAAACGAATTAATTTCTTATCATCTTGACTAATTCCTTTGAATAGTTGACCTCGAATATCATGAATAAATTCCAAGAAATCAAGTGAATCCAACATTTGCATTGAATCTATCGAAGATTGTGTTGCAAGCAAATGAAACGTTGGAGCTAATGAATCCGGAAGTGATATTAACATCTAAAAAAGTATTCAGGTTTATTATAATATAATATAAATAAATAAATATTCCAAAAATATGTTTTACACTAACTTCCAATTGCATTCTAGGATCTGTTATCAAATGAAGAGTTTTCATGAGTTGTTGTAAAAGAGCATCCTTGTTTTCTGCAGTATCCGTCTCATATTTACACAAAAGTCCCCTGAACACATTAATTTGATTGATTGGCTTCCTGAAAAGTAAAGACAAAACTTAATTTCCACTCGGAAAAAAAGAGATTTAAGAGAACTGAGAAATTACTCGTACATGATTGCACATCCAAAAGGAACATGAACTCTCTTAATTTCGCCTTGAGGTCCTATCAAAAAGCATTTAGCCAATCCAGCATTTCTACATCCTCTTCTACCTTGTTCATAAAAACTCATTCCACCCCCCATACTAGTTCCAAGTGGGGCAGAAGCTGAAGTAACAACATGCCATCCTAATCCAATTGAAAATTGTCCAACGCGAATTCCATGACGCATATGATGGATTTCGACAATGCCACGAAGAGGCGCATATATTACAAGAAATAATGTAATTCTTTTGCTTCTTTTTCTATGTTTCATTTCTTCTATAAAAGATGACGAAGTTGATGACGATGAAAGATAATTTTTGGATTTGATTTGAATATATTCGTTAGATTTATCATTATCTTCTGTATCATCATCTTCAATAGCCTCAACCCATCCGCATCGAGCATTTCTTATTCCCTTATACATTGCAATAATTTCTCCCTCTTCAACATCTATTAATGTTACCTAATTAAAGTAAATAAATAATAGATATTATTTCTATATCTGAAAGCAAAAAAAAAAAATAAAATAAAAATCAAGTTACCCTGCCAAATGAATCAGTTAATGCGGCCAATTGATATTTCCCATCAGCTGCAGCAGGTGACATAACAATAGATAAAACTTTTCTATTTGAATCATTTAAAGAAAGCACAATAGGAATAGATTTTGCAGGTGGCATATTAGTCGACGGAGAAACTTCTCCAGTGGCGGAAGTAGGAATTGTTCTAGTTAATAATGATTTTGCTATAGAAAACACAGCATTTGTAACTCTTGATGCTACCATTGATACGGCCAATAAAAATGGTCTGCTCGAATCTGTTGTAGCATAATATGACAACATTGGATCCGATCCTACTGCAATGAACCTTGCTGTAGCATTTGATGTAAATAATGCAGTTGTTACGGAAGATGTTGAGAAAGTCTGATCAAATATATTTGCTGTCCAATGCTGAGATGGACCTAAACCAATATAATATATCAACTTTGAATTTTTAAATTTTGAGGGAAGAAAGTTGAATTTAAAGTGCGAATCTCACCACAACTGACAACATCAACAACATTTTCCTGTCCTTCAAAATGCCATTTCTTAAATGCAAATGAAGTTGTTCCATCAGGTCCTTGACCAGCACTAGCTTCACCTGTTGAACTAGTCAACATATTACCGCTCTCATAATGATTTGATCCAGCACAAATCCTAAGAACCAACCATAAACTTTTTCCATCTATACTAACAACGTTGCCACCTTCAAATAATATAGTTATTTCTTCATCCGCTTCATTGAATGATTGTGAATCTAACTTTTGCTGCGATGACAAAGATGCTGGTAATGAATATGTTGGGAAAATCGCAGTACGAAGTTTTATGGCAATAATTGGTGATGTATCCAATAATTGCGAAATTAATAAATTGCCTGCCTATATGATGGATAAATTTAAAATGATTCTTGATTAAAAGAATTTAAGCAAATGTGGTTTATTAATAATACCTCTGAAAATATCCTAAGATATCCTGTATTATAACCAACTAACACGAATATATGACTAAAATGCATAAATAATATTTAACATACATATTAAATAAGTTAATAATTAACTTTTTAAATAAACACACCTATTTCCAGCTGATGGCATAAAGAAAGGTAAACACAAAATAGCAGTTATATTTTCCCTATTTTAATCGGATGAAATATTTTTTAGTAAGCACTTTTCTAATAGTAAGTATTTGCTGTTATACGAACCCTGCTTCATAGCATTCGCTAACTTCTCCGATAACTTTAAACTCTTTCCTCGTTTCATCCAAACTTAAAATTACAATATAATTTCTAGAAGACCCAACAAGATGATTACCACTATCAGATGTAGAGAATAAATAATGAGGATAATTATTGTTTGTGCTCTGAAATGCTTGCGCCTAAGATTAACAATAAAAAATTTTTTTATTATTATTAGATTTATTTATTTATTTGTAAATGAAAGATTTAACAAATAAGTTACAACCGTATCCGAATTCAATTCCCACGAGTTTTCGTTCGGTATACTCCATATATGTTCTAATGAGAGAAATAAATAAGAAAATGGTATGTAACAATGCATGCTTTATAAGAAAGAATATACATACCTTCAACTTCCTCGACGTGGTTAACCGAAGAAGCTAATATAGCAAGAACATTATGTGGAATTCTACCATGTAATGATAATTGCGGTTGAGTTTTTGTTGTTGTTGCCATTATTAAAATAAGATTCAAAGATTTTATTACAAAGAATAAATTTGGATTTATATGATACAAAAACACGAATTCACTACCACAAAAGGAAACAATTAGGATATAATTTAGAATCCATAAAATTGGTTTATCCATACTGCGGCCTTCTTCAGTTAAAAAATAGCACCTCTAAATCACTTATCATTAAAATTAACGTGAGTAATATTAACTCAATTTTACGCACTATTTTCACTATTATAAAAGACGCGTGTTCGCAAAAGAACGAATAGTATACATATGTACAGTCGCGTCAGAAAGTGACGCCCATTAATATTATATAAAACTTTTTAAATATTTTTCTCTCTCTCGAACATCTTTTTATATTCTGATTGAATTATTACTATTCTGTAAAGTCATATATAAGGAGATTTTTGAAATATGTTTTATATTCTCATCTTTAATTTTTTATTACCTTAACTTTGTTCATTCCTGTTGACTCTTTATCATCATGTGAACTGATTTATGACGCATGAAAGTTTGCATAATATATATATATATAACCAATGTTTTTTTTATTTTTACTTTTTTCACGTAATAAAAATGGAAAGTTGGAAAGCCGCGGAAGATAAAATACAAGAAATATTTAATGACATAAATATACGTGCAAAGATTAGATTTCAACTTCTAAAAATGGGGGAAGCGGATCGTTTGAACTATTTTGTAGGGGGCAACGAGGAAATAAAAGTTACGCTTGAAGAATTTTTAAGTAAAATATCTTTCGTTATAATATGAAATACCTTTTCTTTTTTTCTTTTTTTAACTCCAATATAATGTGCTTTTTTTCCTGCTGCTTATCGACAAACTCTCCCAAAAAAAATTCCCGTTACTGTAGAACATTCCGGTATGTGAGTCGTGAACGCGATTCGGATTGATTTTTTTTTGTTCCACAATAATATCTATATATCGCTAATGATATATTCTTTATCAGAAAAAGTTCCTGATATAGTTTCGTTGCAAAGAGGAATTGTGGAACTTAATCAAAAAATGGATAGTGGTTTTAGGAAGATACACAAAGTTATGGAGGCATCGTTTTATTCATCAGGTATATTATTCATCTGATCTACTAGCCATTTCTGCAAAACTTCATTAATGATTTGTGTTTAGGTACTTTCAATGAAACTGATACGGGTAAATTGGTGCTAGCCGCACCCCCTATTAGCTTTCCATTCGACTTAACTACCAGTACCAAAGCAAGATCACCTGGAAAGTTTAATCGTCCACCTAATAAGGATAAATATGCAAATCCCAGTGAGGCAAAAATACAAGATTATTTTATGTCCGAATGCAAGGCTCTAGAAAATTATGATTTTATAAACAACAAACTTACTGTTATAGATACACATCTTGCTCCAACGTTAGGTACTCGAAAACCGGATTTTTTATTCATTCCAAACGATTCACATTTAGATATGTTAAATGCTGTTGTTGTTGTTGAGGTAAAGAAGCGATTTGGAGAAAATTTTAGCAACGCACAAATAGGACAAGCAATATCATTCGGTGAAAAAACACTCCAACTTCAACCACAACGAAATTATGTATATGTGGTGTTGACGGATTGTCTTATAATTAATATCTACAAAGTAACTAGGGTGGATATGAATAACAACTATCAAAATCCAATCACCCAATTTAAGTACGACCACGTGGCACCCCAGCCTTTAGAAAAAAATCCTGTTTCTGATAAAAGATGGAAATACCTGGTAACAATTTTGGAAAGATCTCCGGAAGAATTGGGATGGATTTGAAATTTGACAATGAAATTATAAATCTGGTTCGGTCTTTTGGTATAGGCAGAACCAGTGTTGTCTATGAAGGAAAGCTCCAATGATAATACACTTATTATGACTCCATTTGGTGAGAAAATCCGTAATTTGCAAAAACAGGATATCAGAGATATCATTATCACCTTACAAAATGTTCATTCACATGGGATTATACATAGAGATCTTAGAAAATTTAATTTTCTTCGCAATTTAGATGATTTAAGCATCTTTATTGCCGACTGGGGTTATAGTGCAGAAATTCTCGTAAACACCACATTTGCAGGTGCATTAGAATGTATGCCAGATGCAATCCTGGAATCATTAATCAATGGGGAAGAAATTATTTATAGTCCACAAGTTGATTTGATATGTTTTGTACGTTCATTTTATTTAATGCTTCATAGACCATCATTAGAAAGAATTCCCTTTGATAGAGATGATAATATTAAGAATCGAGCACAAATGTTATTGAATTTCTGGAAAGGTTGCGCAAAGTCAGAGGTATGGAACAGAATCTATCTTGCAATAGATGGACTGAATTATGAAAAATTAATTCAAGAGATTGAAATGTTGTTTTAATTAGTTTCTATGTAATTATATGTAATTTTGCATTATAAATTTATCTCAATAACGAAATAATAATATTTAAATCATTTATTTGCTGATCATTTAATAATTTTTAAATATTTTTTCTTCTTTATTAAAGGATTAAAATTTTTTTCATTTCATTTTAACCATTTAACTTTTTAAACGGTTTACATCTATAATATTAGCATCATCAATTATGAAGCTATAATAAAATATCACATAATAGATCAGTTCAGTCTAATAATCGTAAAAACCTATCTCATTAATCAGTCTAAGTCTAGTCTTTTCCAAGACTTATAAGATGCTCTCTAATAAATTTGTTATTCTCTTTAAATTTTTAATAATATTTTCTTTATTATATATATAGATTATTAGAAAATTTAAATTACTAATACAAATGAAATAAAGAGTTATGTTTGCGATAAGTTTTGATATAACTTTCTATTAAAAATACGCTTTTTATGTGAAAATTTTTTTTTTTATCGAACATAATGGAAGTAACTAATAAATTAAAAATTTTAACTATACGATTCTTAGTTAATTTAACTATACGATTTTTAATTTTAACAAATATGATTTTAGCTATTTTTAAAACAATTTTATGAGTTCTACGTATGTGAAATTTTTAGCTGGTGACAAATATTAGTCACGTGAATATTCGTCGCCAATGACGAAAGTTTAGATTGACGAAAGCAAGCCCGACCCATTCTATTGTATATTAGAAATATGACTCAATAAAGTGGTAAATCTTTTTGTTACGATTTATCTTACTATAGCTTATTCATGTAATACTAAATAAGCTTTGTTGGTTAGAAACTATGTGCACAATGTTATTTTTTATTTATTTATTAAATTTATTAATTTATTTTTCGCCATTCATCCGACTGATTGACCATTTAATTAGGAGAGTTTAATTAATTTGATTACGGCTAAAAGGTTCAAGTCACTATGATATGCTTTATTTTATTAAAGCTCTTGTTATTTTAATAATTTTCTTACAAGACGCAAAATGACATTCTTGTTCAAAAAAACTAAGGTCTAACTAAAACAACCAATAATCTGAATAGAGAGTACACTTCATTATATGTTTTACAAGAGACGAGACTAATTATTGGACAGATTCCAAAGGAATAGGACAAAAAAAAATTTGTTTGTAAGTATTTCATTCTCAATCTAGATACGCTTAATTCTTACTAAACTCCTAAAATTATTATCGAAAGTATAACCAACAAAATGCGAATCAGTAAAAGCAAGGGAAGCGGTGGACGATTTAAGTGAAATAATTACAATATTGATGAATGAAGTTCTAAGAAAATATAACTGTGGTTTACCATACTATCAAAGGTATTCTTCATATGGGCAACTCTTTGGTTGTCTGAACTATAAAAACCTAAACGGTCGATAGATTTCAACCATTAATAATTTTGGTGGAATTACAATCAATGAATTAAGAGCCAGGATAGCATAGAAAGAGATAGGAATGCCTTAGCAACAAATATGATCAACGGCGAGATGAGCACAACAAGATTACATAGAAGCAATGCAATGTATTTTGTTAGTAAATAATTATTTACCTTTATCTACAGAAGCGGTCATAAGTATCCGACCCCTCATAATTCTTAAAGTTAATTAATAACACCCATTAAAATTGATCACGCGTAAAATTATAAGCTTGTATAACATATAAATCAAAAATTAGATGATCGATGAATTTTGCATGTAAAGTACCGATATTTTTTAATAAATTAAACAAAATAGTTTTTTTTAT
>CAJVPQ010000275.1:0-32124 GCA_910591825.1 Funneliformis caledonium
ATATTGGGTGAGATAAATCCTTTGCAGACGACTTAAATAAAGAACGGGGTATTGTAAGCAGTAGAGTAGCCTTAGTGCTACGATCTGCTGAGATTAAGCCCTTGTCCTAAAGATTTGTTTTTCCTGTTCACATAATTGGCAGGTTTAAGGTGATTTTACAAATGAAAAAAAAAACTTTTCGCATTTATTTTAAATCGCATGTAATAATTTAAAAATTTTTAATAAACAAAATATTTCTAAAATGAAACCAATATACAAAATTTATTTTTAAAAAAAATTCGTCTCAATAATAGTTTTTTATTTAAAAATAAAACAAATAATCATCTCTATTCTAATTTGCTTCTTGATTTTGTACAAACAGAGCAAATCTAACTGTACCAATACTCAACGTAATAGTCAAAATCGTAACAAAAATAACCTTCCAACGTCTGGTTTCAGGTAAATAAATACGCTTTTGCTGAAACATACCAGCACAATGAGTATCAACAAAAATATAATAAGCATAAAAAGGCCAAGTTACAATATAACTTAATTGAAATATGTAAAACCTAACATGAATGAATAAATCTAATGAGTGCGTATATAAGTGAAAAAAAGAAAATAAAATAAAATAAAATAACTTACGCTAAGGCACTTCGTATCCAAATACTATTTGCAATATTACCAATTAAATGAATTATAGAACCTAAGATCAATAATATAATCTGATTCGGATGAGAAACATAATTTGGAAAAAATTCATCAATAGAAAATTTATTTTGTGAAACAGAGGGTAAAGCTTGATTGTTTAAGGGAAGCTGTTCATCATTTGCTTCTCGAAGATTTTTACGCGTTGAGAAATAAACACGAACAAACTGAATAATTACAGCATAATCTGGACAAAGACCTAAATAATTCAAAGTATTAGCAAGCAACCTTTAAAAAAATATATATATTATAAATAATAATGTTTTACCTTGGATTTTAAACCAAATACCGTCGTAAGGCCACGTTAATTTCATGCTTAATATAGTAACCAATAAAATATACCCTCCCAACCAAGCAAAAGTCAAGTTTGATTGCAATTTTCCTCCGTTATGTAGCAAGATTAAAATCGCAATTTCCAAGACATTATGTAATACACCAGTAACACTCCATAATTTACCGACATCTAATGTCCAATAAGTAATTTCACCCATTCCAGTTATTAATATATAATAAGATAATAAAATAGTAAAACCTGTCGTTGGGGTTGCTATTCCATCTTTATAAAAATATGTGACATATTTTTTATTTTTTGGTGGTTTATATGACCATTTTAACGTAAGATAAGCTGAACAACTAGTAAGCACGATTGCCAATAAAACTAAAGAATCAGCTATTTCAAGATCATAATCTATATATATGATTCAATTATGAGAGACATTTTAAAGAATGTTCAAAATAATAAATATTTATTTTTTACAAACCGATAATTTTAGGATGCCATGCCGGATATTTAGTCCAACGTGCAACATCTTGTTCCGGAACTTCGCCAATTTCATTAGGGAAACTAATAAGTATAAGTACTAAAAATAAAGCTAAACTAACAATACTTAAAACGTGTTTCATTTTACTCGAAAAGGTTCTGTTGGATAAGGGGGGGAGGAGGTAAATCGTTGTATGCGCTGCACTATTTATGTATGGTTAACCAAATTGGTCATTCGAACCAATAACTTGGTATTTGGTAATAAATAAAGACTTTAAGCAATAAAGTAAATTTTATTCATATACATTTTTTTTTTTGTTTTTTCATTTATAGCTTTTTACTAGATTATATTTCTGATTTTATAAAATGGACCAACGGCCAGCACCAGATTTCACCATATCACGGAAAAATTCTACCTCGACAGGAGCTGCAAAAAGACCAAAACTAACAAAAACAAGTTCAACGCCTGTTAATGCAACAGGTAGAGGTGGTGGTAAACGTGGTGGTAGTATTGGTGCGGCTTCAAAATCTACAAGAGGCGGTGGACGTGGAGGAACCACTAGAGGCACTACACGAGGCAGAAGGGGAAGCGCCGGTGTCGGTGGAGGGCGTAAATTGAGTATACAACGTCAACAATTAACCTCCTCACAAAGAACTCAGCAAGACAACTTTGATGGAGCGATTTCATCTGTTACAACGCCTGCACCAAGTACAACACCTTCTACGCCTCGTGACGCTTATTTTTCTGTACCTCCAACACCCGGCTCAGAACTTGATCAATATACGTTTGAAAATGATCTTGCAGAAGCTGGTACTTCTAAAGCAATTGATAATAAAGGAGAGGGTGAAGAGGAAGATGATGCTGATGATGAATTGGGTGGAACCGAAAATGCTGAATGGAGTCAAACGAGAACTAAAGAGGAACTCAAGTAAATAACAAAATGATTAAATGAGTCTGTATCTTAACCGATATTGATCACGTATTCTTTCATTTAGAATGTTATTGGATAACTTTTCTGAGGAACAATTAAAACGATATGAAGTTTACAGACGTTCGGCGCTAAGTAAACCAAATGTTAAAAGGGTAATTGATATTATTCCTTATTTAATTTTTTAAATTTATTTATTTATTTATTTATTTTTAACAACTGATTTATCATCAATTAGATGGTTGGGCAAATACTTGGTCATCCATGTTCACATAACATGTCAATAGTTGTAGCTGGTTTTGCCAAAGTTTTCGTGGGTGAAATTATCGAGAAAGGTCTTTATAAAGAAATAAAAAAAAAAAAAAAAAGTACATTAAAAATTTCAAACATCTACTTATTATTTTGTTTTTTAATCATAAAAGCTCTTGATGTTAGACAAGAATGGGGAGAAACCGGTTCTCTATCACCAGAACATTTACGTGAAGCATATCGAAGATACAAAAAAGATACAAAGTTGACAACACATAATTATCAGAAGAGATTATTTAATAAATAAGATTAAAAAGCGACTAGTTAAGTATGTATCGCTTTCATTCCAAAAATAATTTTTTTTTAAAATCCTCATTAACTAACCTCAAGTTTTCATAGGTAAACCTTTAATAATTTACACAAGGCATTTATTAATTTCAAATAAAGTTGGATTAAGCTATTTATTTGCAATGTTAAGCAAATTCATATCAAAATAAGGGTGATTGAATAAATTATTTTTAAAATATGTGATAGAAACAAGCCACAATTTCTCTGAATTTAATTAATTAATATATATATATATATATATATATTTTTTTTTTTTTTTTGTTTAGAATTCAGTTAAAGTTAAACTTTTTGCAATGTCAGTAGATTCTACTATTGAACAAAATTCCTCAAAAGAAATCTTTCCATCCATGTCTTTATCTGCTTCCATGATAGTTTTATCAACAATTTGTTGGAGTTGATTGTCTTTAAGGTTATTTCCAACCATCATTTTTAGAACAAGAAACAGTTCTCCATTAGAAATAAATCCATCTCTGTCCATATCGTAAACTTTAAATGCGACTATATAAAGAACCAAACCATGACTTTTAGTTTGCTTTTGAAATATAAACAAAAAAAAAATAAAAATAAAAAATAAAAACTTACAACGCAATTTTTCGACTTTATTTCCTTTTGCACTAAAGGCACTTAAGCCAGAAATGAATTCTTTAAAATCTACATCTCCACCACCATCTTCGTCAAATATAGCAATCATCCTTGATGCTAAAGGATTATTTGCAATCTGTGGAATTGAAAGAAATTCTTCTCGGTCAATGGAACCCGAACCATCTTTGTCGAGTTTCATAAACCTTTTATAGAGTCTTTGGATCTCTTCAGGAGTGACTAATTATAAATTAATATACATTAGATCCTGTATATTATTGTAATAATTTTTTGTAAAAAAGTAATTTTAAAATGTATACAATTGCTTTTATCAACCATTTCTTGTAAAGGACGTGAATCAGCTTGTCCCATTGTACGACTAAACAGTCACTATTTTTTCTAATAGAAAGCAAAGTAGTTTAGATCTGTTATTAGCTGACAAAATGACAACATTCTCTTTTAAATTCTTACCACAGGAGCCGTCAATTACGGCTATAAGCTAACTCGGTGTATATGATTAACAAACTTTGAAAGTTTTATATGTGATAGTCATCTGACTTGCTTGATGCATGTCGAGTGATACCCAATTTCATATAAAAAAGAAACCCCGTTGTATTATTTTTTATATAATAAATATTTGAATTTTGAGATTAAAATTGATTTTATCGAAATATTTAAATATCAAATTAATTTTGCCCATTAAATAACTAAATCTAATCAATCATCATTATAAATTAAACAATAATTTTGATTATTTATCAACGTGAACATAATAATTACACGGCCGTATATGATCATGATACTTTGTCTGTTAAGTAATTTTTTACAGTGCGAGTTTATTTAAACTTTATCCGTTGTATTATAAATTATAACCTATTTAAATAATGAAGGCATATATTATATAGCATATTTTAGATTTTTTTATTAATTTTTATCTATTTTCAATTTTTTCATCAAAATATGAAAAATTTTCTGCTATGATAGAAAGAATTCTTCTTTTTTTATTATATTCTTTTTTATTAGTTTCTAATATTTGATAAAAATAATTCTAAAAATATCACCATCATTACAATATTGACTAAGAAATAGATGTAATAATCCAGACATATACAAAAAATATAAGATTTCACAATTATATGTAAGATCATTAGATTATGTTCAAGATTCATATTACCAAAATTTATAATATAAGTAATTACTAATGTTTTTATAAAAATCAAAAGTCTATTTTTAAAATTATTTACTGGTGATATTTCAAAACTACTGATATCAATATTGAAGATCGTTTTATTAGTAACCATTCAGGACGAAAAACTGGTGTTACAATTTAAAGTCAAATGGTGCTTCAGATCCAGAAGTTATGGCTTTATCAAGACATAAAACTATTAAAGGATTAGCAGCATATGAATGACCTCGCGAAGTTTTACAAGAAATTAGTTCAAAAAATTTAATACAAGCTATTTATAATGTAACATAATTTAATAAAATTGGTAAATATAAATTATTCTATAATTTAATTATTTTAATTAAATTACAAATTTTAATAATTTTTTTTTTTTAGATAATCAATTAAATCAAGCCAAAAATTTTCACTTCGGCTCTTTCTTTTTATCAAGATTTATATTTTATCATTTTAATTTATGCATTTTTTTATAAAAATTAACCAATCTTTATAATCTGTAGAATCGCAAAAAATTCACCAAGATAACTAAAATAACAATTTTGTTGAACATACAACAAACTTCGATAAACGAAAGTAAATTTATGGAAAATAATTCCTCACTTCTGGCTTTTTTAAAAGATAATACTTTCCATAATTGTTCTTTTACCTTTAATATTAATAATAATTCTTAAATCAAATCACTAATAATATTATATAATAAATAATTATGTATATCGATATTGCATTGTTATTATTTAATAGCTTATAATTTATAATACAACTGACAAAGTTTAAATAAACTCGCACTGTAAAAAATTACTTGACAGACAAAGTATCATGATCATATACGGCCGTGTAATTATTTATTTACTTGAATGTTATTTTATAATGATTAAAGAGACAGAATTGATTAAATAATAATGTTAACATCATTACAGAACGTGAAATCTTTCGACATTAATATGAATTTGTCATAGTTTGAATTGTTCATTTGATTTTTTTAATTTCTGATTTAATATGATGATATTTACCATCCCGCCAGATAATGTAAATTGATAATATAGGTTGCGTCCGTGACATTATTATGATAAATCTATTTTTTTTTTTTTATCAATCCAACCGGAAAATATCGCAAAATTTCGAGATTTAATTTTCTTGACTGATGCCGGTATTAATTTTCTAAAATAAAAGTACTTTTCAAGATATAAAATGAAATCTAATTAAGGGATTTATCTATGAAGAGAATGTTCCATAACGGTTGTTCGATTGTTTCCATCTTTAGGAATATACGGGTTCTGAGCAAAACCCCACTTAATCATATATCCATTTCATATAATTTTATAGTGAATAATCTATCAGAATTAAAAGCTCTTCGGGTTCTTCACATATCAAATGACATAATTTTTATTATACATTTCAAGTTGAAATTATTAAGGTAATTTTAAAAAAAAAATATCGTAGTGAATGATAAATGACCTTATAATTTGCAATAATTTATTCATTCAAAAACAAGAAAATGGTCGTTATTGGATTGAAAAGGAAATTATTCAAAACTGATATAAGTACACTCCGTTATCCCAGTAAACTGATTTCATAATTGGATGGTAATAACTGAGATGATAAATTTGATGTTTTTTATCAAATTCCATTTGATATAAATTATATAATAAATCTCACGCCATTTATAGGGGAATCGATTCTACCATAATCGAATTAATCGAAAATGTAATTAGAATCGATTAATTGAAATTATTCTTTTGTAGCGAGTAAGAAAGCTACAATAAAACTAGAGACAAGAACAAATTCTTTTTAATAAAAATAACGAAATGACAAAAAAAACTATTGTATTGATCATAAAAAAAAAACTTACCTATTTTCTTCCGAAATAATCCAATTCGTCATTGAAAAATGAAAGTCGAGAAGAAAAAAATATTTAACCGCTGCGATCATCGCGAATTTGATGAAATTACTATCTTATTATCATAAAAATGTATAATGTAATTAATCAATAATTCCTGTAAAAAATTGAATTATATTATGATAAGATTGCCAAAGCAACTGGATTTTATGGCTAAAGTATGTAAAGAGTTGTTTACAAAAGAAAAATACTGTTGTATTCAGTTCTTTCGTTCGTTTATGTATTTATAAACAATTTGTTTTGTAAGCAGAAGGTAAGGGTAAGTAATAATGACAAGTATTTTATTTAAAATTATCAAATTAATCAGTGTTGCCTTAACGTCGGCGCTCTACACTTTCGCTTGATCAATATTTTAAACTCTATAAATGCAAAGTATAAATTCTATTTTATTAAAACTGCGCAAATTACGAAAAAGATTACATAAAATTGAATAAAAAAGCACTAATAAAATCGGGAATTTAAAAAAAAATAAAACAATAAACGATGTTACATATACGAAATTGAAAAGTTGAAACAGCGAAAACGAAATTATCGCAAACGTGTAAAAGGGAGGATTTTGGAGGGAATGTAATTAAAGAAATATTACAAGGGCGAGCGTGGATATTGAGCTGTTTTAGGATTTCCAGCTCAGTATAAATAAAAAAAAAATATTAAGCCAGCCTGGCATCTTGAACATTTGTCATACTGGCACCTTGAGAACCTTGGCACCCAGCTTGGCAAATCAAAAAGACTAACTGTAATGCGATTTGCATGCGGAATTATGAAGATTTCGGCCAGAATTATATTCAATTGTAATAATATCCCAAAAAAATATAATGCTTACTCGTCCAACTATCAAATCCCAAAAATGAACATTTTAAGGTAAAATTATTTAATAGAAAAATCAGAAGGGAATTATTTTGCAAATCGTGTATACTCTTTATTCTTGAAATTTTATAATACCTAAGTATGTTCAATAATTTTAAAAAAAACACTATTTTCTAAATTAATTTATATGGATTTTTTTTAAAAAACACTTTCTTTACAAATCTCCATACATGATTACGAGAGCCAAGAAAAGCACATTGCTCACTTACATCTAACATTGAATTAAAACCCACATGAAACAAGCTATACGGATATAGTAAAAGAAATATAACATGACGTTTAACATACTTATATGTAATAGTTATTTCACGGGAATCCATGAATATCAATTATTTCACGGCGCAGCCGTGAAAATCACGATATTCCATAGTGGCTCCGTTTCAAAATTTTAATAATTGTTAATACAACAATAATTATCGCCAATAAATTCTGCGGTTTCTGCTTGAGCAAAAAATCTGCTGCACAAATTCTGCCACCGTAAATAATTTTATTTTTATTATAATTTCTATAATAATAAATTTGTTTATACAATGACATGAGTACTCGGGCTAGAATTTGAGTAACGATACGATAGGAAGTTTAGACGCCATTTTACCCAATTTCTAATTGGCCGATTAATTAATTTAATTACCATGTGATGTCTCGTGATTCTGTCAGGAGTGACACCCGATTGACGTGACACAGTTATAAAATGAACAATATGTAAACGAACAATACATTTGCATTCTCTGTAATTATTGAGACTTTCGTCGTGGCCCGTTTTAGGTTTCATCAATCAATGATAAAACTTTCGTAAAATAAATGTGTTTCGATCAGGAGTGACACAGATATGTAAACGAACAACAATACATTTCCATTGCCTTCGTCGTACATGCGGGCCGGCCCGTTTTAGGTTTCATCAATCAATGATAAAACTTTCGTAAAATAAATGTGTTTCGGTCAGGAGTGACACAGATATGTAAACGAACAACAATACATTTCCAGTGCCTTCGTCGAGCATGCGGGCCGGCCCGTTTTAGGTTTCATCAATCAAATTATTACAAGATAAATGTACCTCGTAAAAAAAAAAAAAATTATATAAAGCTATTTTTCTTGAGCAAAAAAGTTTAATTTCTTTATTCCTGAAATGTCTGAAAAATCTGTGATAATTTCCGTAGAAGATGAAGTCAAATCACTTAAAAACATAAATTCTAGCTATGATATGGTAGCAATATCGCCAAATGCAAAATATATTGTTGGGTATAATCATATTGACAAACAAATTGTTGGATGGAATATTCAAGATATCAAAGAAGGAAAAATAGAATCAGATGGCACAGCTAAACCTTATTGTGTTGAACAAGAAAATATTAACAACTTGTGTGTTTCTGATGAAAATATAGTAGCATTTAGTTATAGTGAAAAAGAATTTAGTAAGTATTTATTTATAATTCAAATGCACTTGTTTATAAATATTTAATGAAAAAATTTTTTTTTATTAGAAATTATTGATATGAAAAATCAGGATCAAACAATAAAATTAGATTTAAGGTCTAATTTATGCAACCTTTCTTTTAAATTCAATTCAAATAATGAGTTCATCCTTCTTGAATTTCCCTTTATTCGGGTTTATTCAACACAAATTAAAGATAACAAATGGAAGTGTCAAAAGAAATTTAAACAAATCTATTTAACGGATTTAATAGATATAATATCTGATAGAATTTGGCTACTTATGGAGTATAAGCCATACATAATTGAACTTAATATTAAAACTGGTAATACTAAAGTTATTTCCAAAAACTTAAAAGGGGTAATTAGTATTTTAAAAATTTAATAAAAATAACCAATTTATATTTATTTCTAACTTGAAATCATATTTTAACAGGTTAAAACGGAAAATATTAGAATTTCTAGTAATAATAAGTTTACTTGTCTGAAAATAAATGATGAAATTATTGTTTATTTGGATGAACTGAACATTCCTATTGCATCATTGGATTCAAATAAAGGTGCGTTCATTTCAAATGATTAGATATCAATATAATATTATTTACACAAGATCATTTCGTTTTTAGACATACGACTATATAAATTTATGAAACAAAATACCGACTTACATTGTTTGTTACTCTCTTTATTTGATGATATGTCGAAAAATCAAACAAGGATTTCTTGCTTAAATCAAATAACGAAAGATCCATTATTAAAGAATAATAAAACTTGGAATTCTTTCTTAAACCAATTAACGAAAGATAATTCGTTATTAAAGAAGAATTTACAACTTCAATATTTTCAAAACCATCTATTTGTAATAGTAGACGATTCCGTTCTCAAAATTGAAATTAAATTGGATTTAGATATCAACTCTTATACTTTAGAGGAATTACAAATGTATGAAGATGAAGAAAATTGGTTAACATATTTCGGAATCGAAAAGCTTGATGAAGAAACAAATAACTTTAATTTCAAATATGAACATCCGTTGATTCACAATATGGGGATTCCCTCGAGGGATGTTTTTAAAGACAATAAGAATGAGATGCAGAATATTGAAGTAATGGGTTATAATAAAGATGGACATATCGAATTAGGTGTTCATATGAAAGTTAATGAACATGAAGCTGTTAATTATTTTATAAAGATTAATCTTAGAGAAAATTTTTCAATAATTCAATTTGAATTTCTTAATGAATTTAACGATCTTGGCGTAGTAACTACTATTGGAATTTTTATCTTTCATTTAAATGAAAGTGGAAATAATGAAATTTCATTAAAATATTTTTATAATAACACTTGGAACGATAAAACTGACGTGGATTATGATAGGAAACTAATTAATGGATGGATCTCATACTTAAACGATGATAAAATAGGTTTTTTAAAATATGGTCAGATATTATTTATATTTTCAATTAAGGTGCATGACAGAAAATTAATGGCTGATATATATAAAAAATGTTTAAATTATTTTAAACAAGATTTCCATTATATGTTTTTGAGTATTATTACTGAGACTATGCCATTATTGAAGAAACAATATCCTGAATATCTTACAAGATATTCATCGGATACAAACATGATAATAAATTCTATGGATTATCAGGTCGATGAAATAACAGAAAAATCATATCTTAATCCTTTTACTGACACTACGGTTATTAAATATAATGATCAGTTGGAAGTGTTAAAATCATTAGTTACGAGATTATTTAACATTATTTATTACATAATTATTATAATATTGTTTTTTATATATATTCCATTTCTTTTTATTTATTTAGCCTTTTTCGATAAATTTACTGAATTTAAGCCCGCGTTTAAATTTTTTATTCCTTATATCAAATTTGATAGTTATCCACAAGAATATAGTTGGTGGTGGGAATTAATTAAACCTGCACCCAGTACATTTGTGGAAACCATATCTAGAGATATATATAAGACAATGAATGGAGAAGCTTTAATTATTTTCAAATGGAATAAATATGGAAAACTTTACTATTCAATTATATGGGTTGGATTTATTGCTTTACTTGGATGCTTTACTATAGCTGCAACATTTTCTGAAGAATTTATACCTCAAAATATCAGAAAACAACTATTGCTTGCCTCAACGATTCTTGGATTTGTTCATTTAACTTTTGAAATACGTCAATTCATTTATAGTCCCTTAAAATGGGTTCGTGATGTTTGGAATATATTGGGTATGTTAAATGTCTGCAACCAATTAATTCAAGAATATATAATTAACACTTCCTTTATTATAGATTTAACAGCATATCTTCTTACAATTGGTTCTTCTATTTATTGGTATCAAACAAATGACAAAAACGTTCAATTGCTTTCTGTCACATGTTTATTTTTAGATATGAAATTTTTATTATTTTTAAGAGCATTTGAATCCTTTGGTGTCTATTTTGAGATTATTCTTAGTGTTGCGAAACGAATAATCTCCTTCTTGGTAGTCTTAGGAATCATTTTAATTAGTTTTGCACATGCATTTTACATATTATTGGCTTTAGAAGATCCTTGGAATATTACAACTACTTATTCTACCTCCGATCAAATAGGGTCAACTGATCCTAATCCATTCATAATTCAAATCCCCGATGCAAATACAAACATGTTCAGTGGTTATGGTACCTCCCTTTTTGCGATGTATTTATTTTTAACAGGTATGTTTTAATTTATTTTTATTGATATTATTATTATTTTAATAACACATAGCTGATTCAATTCATTATAGGTGATTCAAGTGCTTTAACTCTATGGCCATATAAAGATAATAAAATACTTGTCATATTTATGATTTTATTCTCTTTCTTGGTCGTCGTATATCTCATGAATTTGTTTATCGGGTTACTTAATATCGAGATTGAAAAGGATAACAATAGAACCTCGTATTTGTTACAAAAAGCGAATGTATGATATTTAGACATCATAAATTCTGAACTTTATTAATGTTTTGACTAATATTTATTTTCTTTTAATAAATATAGATTTTAGCAGAAATCGAGTTATTTTACTTGCTTCCACATCAAAGGCGTTGGAAATCCTGGTTTCCTGATGAAATGTATGTCAACTTTTGTACATTGCCTTGCAATCTTATTCTTGCAATTCATACTAATACGTCCAATATTTTATTAGATATTATCATGCCGATGTTGATGAAGTGCGTAGAAGGATACAAGAACTAATTAAGAATGATGAATGGGGTTCTAATGAATTTCCAGAGATGAATGAAAAATTATTAAATAAACTAAATATTCATAAATTAGATAATTAATGTTTATCATTTTTATAAGATTCAATTATTTCATCGCAATGTTAATTTTTAAATTAGTTCTTATTAAATCAGATAGTTTATTTTGATATTATTTTTTAAAAATACAATAAAATCCGGGATTAGATGACGTCTTATACTTTGGTCAAAATTTTGTGTGTATATTTAATATTCGATTTTACAAGAGATACAGTAAATGATAAATTTCTTTTGTGTGAGACGTTTAATATACATGTACAGTCGCGTCACAAAGTTGTCGCCCGATTTAAATATCATAGTTATTTATATATAAAATTTACTTAACAACTAAAATGGTTCATTGCATTTTAAGTTTTAAAATTATTCCTAATTGCTGTAAAATTATGCAAAAATTAAAAGAAATATAAATTTATATGCATTTCGAAATTGTCCATTTTTATATGTATGAAGTTTTTTTTGATCTTATACATTACAATTAAAATAGTTTATGCATTTAAAATTTTCTAAAAATTAAAACCTTTTTTTTTAAAAAAAATACAACTAACTGGGCTTTATTAAAGTAGATACTAATAATATGTATATATCTTGAAATTATCTATTCTTTATATGTTTTATTATGAAATTTGGATCGAGCGTCACTTTGTGACGCGACTGTACATATTTATTATATTATTTCTTTAAAATATTTAAGTTACTACTGATAGATTCTTGATAAAGTTTGTTTCTTGACTCACGAAAAAATCGTTTAAAATATTTGTTTTTATGATCACATAGGAATTCTTCTATGAGTAAAAATTTCTTAGAGTTTGCTAAAAGTATATTGAGTAATAAATCGAGAAAATTATTCGAAAAATTCCAAACGGATCAAACATTTATTCAATTAAATCTTTAACCGGTTAATATCCGGTTAAAATATTCGTTACCGGTTAATTAACCGATTAAAATTAACTTAGGCCAGTAACTATTTGCAATCATAAAAATCTTAATTCTAGAAGAAAATATTTCGGCCGGAGTTAATATCAAATATTTTAACCGTTTAAAAATTTTTTTTAACCGGATCGATTTTAAACCGAAACCAAGATTAATCTAAATCAGGCCCGTCCTAAAAAAGATTTATACAACAGTTTACTTAATCGATTCGATTCTTTGTGTAGTTGGTTATTATTCAGTCTATACGGAGACACGATAAGGTTTGAAAGTGTAAAGTCAAATTTTATTATTTAAAGATATCGGACGTCTCTTCTCAAGACTCACTCGTCAACCTTATTTTTTGAACAAAGCGGATTTTCGGGGTTTATACGACGAATATATCTAATATAATAAAAATTATTAATATAACGATATAATAATACAACAAAAACTATTATAATTATGTAACCAAAAATAATTGATATAATTAATGACATTTTCAACATTTTCGATTGACATTTTCATTGATTTTACGCGCGATTACTGCGCCATTAATAAATGACGATTTTTTTTAACCGTTTAATTAACTGGCAATGGTAGGAATCTATTAACGTAGGAATATTAGAAATCAATAATAATTTTAAAATATACACAACGCAAGATAAAATTTCCTAGATGTATTAGATATATAAGAAGGTTAATTTGTATTTGCTTCATCCGATAAATCAGCAAAGGATTTTAGTTTACCAAAGTAAATTTTATGAAAATTGTTGGTAATATTGATCAATAAATAGAAAATTTCAAGGATAATAACAGAATTGAGGTTTTTTTTAATTATTCCTAATCTATCATTTATGATAGGAAGAAACTCACCTGATAAAGTGAAAATATGATTATTTTTAAGCAATATCTTAAAGACGAATAAACTGATGGGTATTTCTTGAATTATTGGTATACCAAATTTTACCATCTATTGCATTTATAATTCCAAACAAATTAAATATATTCGCCTTTTAAAGATAAAACTGGCGGCAAGCCAATTAAACAATCGAATCCATTGTTTGTTTTTGGAACAAATGCGCCTATTATCTATAATTGAACTTATCTGATAGTTATTTGGAAGTCATTTGCGCAACCGTATCATACCACGGTCTTAACCTACATAAGCATTTTTTGTTTGATCGATTGATTATAATAAACTCTTCTAAAGTTTCCGGTTCTTTATTAATAATATTTGAACCTTTATTCAATTTTATTCTTTATTCTTTCTTGTAACCATTCGTAATTTTCTTAATTAAATAAGGTATGTTAAAAGATATTTATCGCTTTCTTTTGCTAGGGTCGAAATTAAATGGATATCTAGAATGTTAATGATAGGATAATTAATAAATAATGTCTTTTTACTTCTTTTTTTAATTTAAAAGTTATTTATGAAATATTTGCTTACTTTTTATTATAAAAAAGTAGGATCTGACTAAAGGATATTATTTCGTTGCTGGGGTATCACGGAAAAAAAGTCTATAGAACATTTAAACATTTTGAAATGAATTTAAAGGATATTTGGTAATGAATTTTGTAAGCGAAAGAATACCGTAAATTTGAACAAAGCAAAGATTAAAGATGAGCTTTCTGCATATTGTCTATTGTGCTTAGTAATCGTAATGAGGGACTATCACGAACTGCAAAAGTACATCATAAATTCTATATCAAAGAAAATTCGAACGATCTGTAAGGATATAATAAAAAAATTTGCAAAAAATTTGGCAGAGATACTTGAAACGGAACTATATGTAGAATATCAATTTTTATGTTCTGTATATTATATAATACAAGTTTAAAATTTTAAATACATTATATAATACTTATCATTGAAATTGTTGCTGTAATGTGAAAGAGAGTTATATAATATAATTCGTGCAAATATAATTTTAGATGAAAATTTATACTAATAATTTCATTCATCCACTACAAAAGGATCATAAAAAAAAGCTTTAAATAATCGGGAATACATTAACATACTTGCCGCAATTGTTAGCTTAATGCCATCTTTATAATTTCCATAAACTCAGCTTCCGCAAGTATTCAAAATTTTAAAGATAAAATATTTGTTGTCATAAAATTAATTTTAGTGTTATCCTCCATTATTAATATGACTCACCTATATCATTAAATCGATAACTAATCTTAAACCTATTAACTTTTACGGCTCAAATATTCATTATCATAAATGCATTTGAAGTAAAAAACATTGATGAGATTAGAGTTTAATTGATGAATCTTAATCTCAAATCAAATTAGTTTCAAATTAATTATTTTAATGAATTAAACAATCTTGAAATTTTTAAATTTTAAATTAGCAATAATTTTTTTTTCTTATTTAAATTTAGTTACTACAAAAGTAAGAAAATCCCCTCGTTGATTATATTTTAAAAAGATGCAAATATTTTTTATGTCAAGTATTTGCTTCCATTATTTTAAATAAAAGGGTCCGAAATATTTACTCTATTTATTGGAAAAGTAACTACGTAATTTTTAAAGTTTATAGTCTCATTAAATTATTAATAGCTATGGAAGGAATCATAAACTAGGGAACGGGGACCGTTGTTAAGTCCGAAACGATCTTAACTAAAAAAAAATTCACCCTGGTATTTGCTTTATCTAGACTTTTGCAATTGCAAAGGCCAATCAGCATCGACTCAATTATTGTGCGGGCGGACAGACTGACAAATTTATTAAGTTGCATAGTATTTAATAGTCCTCCGCTTACGCTCCGGTGCGCCTAACTTGATCGACAATTTTGATGTCGAATTCATAACCGCAGCAAATTTCAAATTTAAATAAATATGATCGACATATGCAGTAATTTCTTTTTAATTGAAAATTTGTTTGTCGTCGTTTACAATGAATAAAAATAATGATAAAGATAAAAGTGCAATAAAGCGGATTAAAAGCTTGTTTACCAAAAAAAAAAGTGTTCATCTAGAAGACGAAGATAAAATTGGTATGAATAAAGTTTATCACACCTGAGTTTATTAATACAATTGGATCTGAGAAAAATAATTTCCTTAAAACATAAATAAATATGTAATAAATTAAATTAGCTGCAGACGTTGAGCAAATAACATTAGAAGGTAACTTTCATTAACCGCATTAATATAATACTGTTATTCGTTAAACCAAACATTTTAATAAAAATTAGAACCAGTTTCATATGACGCCGAAAATATTTCAATAAAAGAATTAGAAGGTAATACTATAATATTCATTAAACACTTTCATATATTTCTCTTATATTATCATTAATACTTAATAAATTTTGAAAAGTAGAAGTAATAGAAGGTAAAGACAATTTTAAAATTATTTATATATCTTGAGCTATAATATTTACAGATTGATTTCAAAAATTTTTTTTTTAAGAAAATAAGCCTTTTATGTTAGAGTCATATGCTCCTAAGGCGCCTATATTAGAAGAATTAAATGGTATCAAACTTTATATATTCATTAAGTCAAGTAATAATCCCTTAATGATAATTATTTTATTTTCATAAAAAATTATTATGGACTAATAGATTGTAGGTCATTTAATTATAATATTGTTAACATCTTAAACTATTAATACAAAAAACTAAATGGATTAATTATATTATAGGGAGTAAGTTCTTCATTTTCTTTATTCTTTATATTGCAATTTAAATTTAGTTAATTTTTTTTAAAACATTAAATGACAAACAATATTATAGTTGGTAAGTTATTATTATTAATATTCTATATTTAATTTAAGAAACTAAATTTTTATTAAATATCATAGAACGTAAGTTATTTTTATTGATTAACTATAATTTTAACTATTTAATTTATAAAATATTCATTTTGAAAATATTATTACAGAGAGTAAGTAAATTAAATAATTAATTATTGTAATTTAAATTAATAAAATTGTTTTATTTAAATAAATATTTAATATTTTAGATGGTAAATAATTATTTATTGATTGATTATTATTTAATTCACATTTTATTAAATATATTAAAATATTAAATAATACAATAGAATGTAAGTTATATTTATTATTATATTTAATATTTAATTATAATTAAATTTACTAAATTTTATTTAAAAACTAATGGTTATCTTATAGCATGTAAGTTATATTTATTGATATTTATATTAATTACACTATTTATTTTCAACTAAATTGTTATTTAAATATTTAATAATTAATATTATAAGGGAGTAAGTTAATTTTATTATTATATTATATTAAATTATACTTATTTAAACTTAACCAAATTTTTTATTTAATTTAGATTGTAAGTTATTTTAATTAATTAATTATATATATATATTTAATTTTTTTTTACTATAATTTAACATAATTAAATTATTTTTATTATTATAGCAAGTAAGTTTATTAATAAAATTAATTTAATTATAGTTTTAATACAAATATAACTTTATTAAATTGTTTTTAAATATTTAATCATTTAGATTGTAGGTTGTTATATTTAATAATTCTTTACTATAATAAATTTAACTAATTTTTATTTTAAAAAAAAATTAATTATTTAGATTGTAATTATTTATTAATTATTAATATTTAATTAGTCTTTTACTATTTTTTAATTAACTTTATTATTTAATAATTTAGATGGTAAATTATAATTATTTAATATTATTTATATTTAATTATTACCATAATTAAAATTAATTAACTATTTTATTTTAAAAATATTTAATAATTTAATATATTATATAGTTGGTAAATTTTTTTATTACTATTTAAATTTGAATATCCTTGCATTATAATTTAAATAAATTAAATTTTTATTACATAATTTAGATGGTATGCTATTTTTATTAGTTAATTAAATTAAATTATAATTTTAACTATAATTTAAATTTAATTTTTTAATAACTAATATTATAGAATGTAAGTAAAATTTAATAGTTATTTATGTTTTTATTATTATATAAATAATTAATTTGTCATTAAAAAATTTTATAATTAGCATGTAAGTTATTATTTAATAATAATATTATTATAATTTAAATATAATTTTAATTTATTTTAAATAAATAAATAAATATTATTTTATAGGGAGTAGGTTATTTTTTTAATTATATATTGCTTTATGAAAAATACAATATTTCTTGTATTTTTGTCAAATTTAATTAATTTTTTTATTTAATAATAAATTTTATAGTTAGTAAGTTATTTTTTATTGATTATTTTACTTTTTATTATTTTTATTATAATTTAAAAATAAATGTATTTATAAAAAAAAATTACTTAAAATATGATATTATAGTTAGTAAGTTATTTATTTTAATCATTAATATTTTATTTATTTATACTATTTACTATAATTTAAAATGATTTTAATTTTATATTTAAAATATTTGATGATTTAGATGGTAGGTATTTTTTATTAATTATTTATCTATTTATAATTATAACTTAATTACTTGATTAAATATATATTTTTAATTAATATAAATAATAGCTGGTAAGATATTTTTTTTATTATTATATTTAATTATTAAAAACTTTATTATTTAAACTTAATGTAATTAATAATTTAAAAAATTTTTTTAATAATATAGATTGTAAGTTATATTTATTTTCTTATTTATATAAAGTTATATATTTATTATAATTTGAATTTATTATTTTAATTTTAATTAAATATAGATGGTAAGTAATTATTATAATTATTTAAATTTTAATTTAATTAAGTTTTTAAAAAATTATCTAATAATTCAAAATTATAGAATGTAAGTTATTTAAATTGATTATATATATTTAAAAATCTTTATTATTATTTAATTTAAAATTTTTACTTAAAAATTTTAATTTTGATATTCTAGCAAGTAAGTTATATTTATTTTATTATTATTTATATTAGTTTATATTTTTAATTCATATTTTTATTTAAAATATATTTAATAATTTAGTTGGTAAGACATTTTATATAAAATTATACTTTTATTTAATTAAATATTAACTAAATTTTTTATTAAAAATATTTATTTAATAATTTAGATAGTAAGTTATTTTTATTTAATTAATTATCTTTATTATAACTTTAATTAATTAATTATTTTAATTAATAATATAGATAGTAAGTTATTTTTATTATTTATTTATATTTAATTATATTATTTTTATGTTTAAAATTTTTTTAATAATTTAGATAGTAAGTATTTATTTAAATATTTATACTTAATTATAAGTTTAAATATTATATAATTAAATATTTAATTAATTATATTTAGAATGTAAGTTATTATTAACGATTTTTATATAATTATACATTTAATATAAATATAATTTAATTTAATAATTATATTATAGTTGGTAAATTAAATCCAATTATTTATATTGTTTATATTTATAATTTAACTTAACTAAATTTATTTTGAAAAATATAATATAAAATTATATAATAAATTATTTGATTAAGTAAGTATTAATTTTTTTTATTATTATATAAATTAAAATTAAATTAGTAATAATATTAATAATATATTAATTCAGAAAATAGAAATTTGCTTAAATTGTAATAAAAAAAATACAGGATATAAATGGTGTAAAGAATGTAATTCTAAATTATTTCAACAGGAATTTTCTAATTGGTCTAGTAATAATGAATTACTTGATAATTTTATTCAAAATTCTCAACTAAATGCTCAACATAAAAAGCAAATATTAGAATGGATTCCTTATAATAAATTTAAAAATATTGAAGAACTTGATAAAGGAGGATTTAGTACTATATATAAGGCTATTTGGTTAGACGGATTTATTAAATCCTATTCTTTTAATGAGAAAAAATGGAATAGATATGGTGATGTTATTATAGCTTTTAAAAGTTTAGATAAATCATCAATTTTAAATGATAAATTTTTAAATGAGGTATGTAAAATTAAAAACTATTTTTTTTTTTAAATTTTAAATATTATTTTAAAATAATTTTTATTATTTTTTAGTGGGAATATCATTATAAATCTTATAGTCAATTAAGATATTATTCAAGTGAAAATCTTATTCAGTTATACGGATTTACTCAAAATCCAAATACTTTAAATTATATAGTAATAATGAAATATGCAGAAAATCTTAGTTTAAAAAATAATTTATCAAAAATAGTTAAAGAGAAATGGATAATGAAACTATTTAAATTACAATGTATTATAATTGGACTTAATGAAATACATCAACAAAATCTGATTCATTGTGATTTACATCATGGTAATATTTTAAGTATCACGAATCGAATTTTATCTATTAGTGATTTAGGTTTATGTAAACCAATAGAATATTTTCAACCAAGTAAATCGAATGATGTTTATGGAGTTTTACCATATATTGCACCTGAAATTTTAAGAAAAATACATTACAATACAGCCAGTGATATATATAGTTTTTCTATGATTATGTGGGAATTAACATCCGGAGTTATTCCATTTGATGATAAAGCTCATGATCTGCAACTTACTTTAAGTATCTGTAAAGGTGAACGTCCAGAAATTATTGAAAATACTCCTCGATGTTATATTGATTTAATGAAAAGATGTTGGAATACGGATCCATTAAAGAGACCAGATGCATTAGAAATTAGAAAAATTATTAATAATTGGTATAAAAATCTTATAACAAAAAAGTCTAATGAAAACTTAAATAGCGATATTATAGAATTTTATAATAGTGATTTAAGACTAAATCAAGACAACAATAATATTAAACCTGTTAAACCTCATTTAGAAGCATATCATACAAGTCGTTTACTTGATTTTACTGAAAATTTAAATGATATGTTAAATCAAGATGTTTCAAACCAAATTTGTCAAAATACTGGTAATTATTTTAAAAGTTTAAAATTTATCTTTAATTGATATATTTATTTTAAATATTAACAAATATATTTATTTATATTTATAGAGGATTTGATTATTTAGAATTAAATATTTAATTCTGAAGAAAGTTAGAATTTATTTTTGTTTCGTAAATTTATAACATATTATTTATATATATGTATATTTATTTAAATTTTATAAAATATTTTTAAAGTATTTATGACAGTAAAAACTATTTTTTATTATATTTACAAATAAATTTATTTTTAACAAAAAAAATGAAAATAGAAGATTTACTATAAATCTTAACTTATTAATTATAAATTATTTAAAGCATCATTTACTTTGGGAGGTCCTTACCTGGACGGATTCCGTATAAAGCACAGAATCTCGAAATCACGAAACGATACAAATCCGATTATATATCGCATTTTTCCGAAATCACAAGATCTTGTATTTTATTATATAAACGTATGAATTTTAGAAGTAGTTTAAGGGAAGAGTAAAATAAGTATTACATATCGCAGTATACGAATTTATACTTTGAACCATTCTTTGCCATGATGTACTAATTTTACCGATAAATAATTTTGTTCAAAAAACGAAAATGAATAAACTAGAATTAAATGCCGATCACGTTTGCTACCATACATTTTGTTTAAAAATATCCCCAGCATTATATATAGCAAATTTGCAAGTTCTCCTCGAACGAATAAACTATTTAATTTTCTCTATTTTTTTCTTCAGCAAAAGTAAAGCTTATCGAAATTTTAATTGTTAAAGAACTTGCTGACAATTTAGACGTTAAAATACAACAACATCGCGCCGACGATTATTAAAATATAGTTTTAAAATCACCAATATGATTTTTTTCTATCGTCACATTAATTTTATCGTACACTTCGACTCTTTTCCTTTTTCTTCTTTAATAAAAAATAGATATAACATGACCTCAGTTAAAGTGATGTAAGTACCAAAAATATAGAAAGAAGTATATACTATTGGTAAAGCAAGTATGAAATATGGGTTCTCTTGTCCTATGTCCAATTTGAGCGAAGTGCCTCTGCTAGTCAAGCTCATATATATTTATCTAATGATATTATTATTAATGGCTTAAATCGCTTTTGCATTTAATTTCTTGACCTTAACTATTGAAGTATTACCAATATAATGAAAGTAAAATTACTAACTTGGACATAAAAAGCCGATCTTTTATTTTTTTTTTTTTTTATTTACGATAAATAATCCCCGCATTTTGACGACGTGGAATTTTTTCCGAGCCATCTCTTTTGCTTTTCTTCGCAAGACGTGTAGTGTTCAAGATTAAATTTATTTTTTAAACGAGACTGCTTTTTTAATTACATTGATAACAATGATAGATTATTTTGGTAGTGATTAGTTTGTGAAGTCTAGGTTATTTTAACTTGAGTATACAATAAACTTTTATTTCTTGCTATGTATTTCGATACGATACAAATGGTTATTAGTATCATACTTACTAGGCAACAGGGACAATTGTGCGAGCGTCACGCTGTCACATTCCTTTTTCGAGCTGACATTTTATTTTAATTTAGTGTTACATTTACATTTAATTATGTAATAGAATTTTGTTCTCAAAATTATAACGATTAATAAAGTATTTATATCTATAACCAATTATAATTAAATTAAATTGTATTAAGAAATCATTGAAATTAATCGCCTTTCTTCGAACAATCTCTCCCGCAACTTCTTACACTTATTAATACGCTAAAGTTTTCGAATGAAAATGTTTTAAAAGAACATTATAGAGAGCACAAACTCGGAAAATTTCCACGAATGAAAGACCCGCAACTTCCCCAATATCAATTTAGGAACACGTGATTTAATTTATAGGTGGCTAATTTTAATGCTACGAACTAACCCTAATTCCACGCAACTTATCGGAAATGTTGCGTAGCCGTTGGCTGCGTGGACTGCGGCCGGCTTTCCTAACAAACCTTTCCTTCCGAACTTTTCTAACCCTAACCCTAATGCCACGATCCTAACTTTGTCTATGGCTTTGTAAATGTAATCTTCGTTACGAGTAATTTAAGTTATTAACTACGGAGTTTACATTCTGTGGGTCCTTTAAAGAAAAAGAAAAGTAATATGAAAAATAGTTTTTCTGTGAAAAAATTAATTCATAAAAGATCTTTTAATGCACATAATATCTTTTAAAAAAATCCTTTAAATCTTATCAATACATTATCTATCTTCAAAAATTAAATATCTGTGATGAAATATTGATTAGAAAGGAATTCAAATTACAATTACTAAATTATGTTGATGAAATATTTAAGAAATGTGGATTCATTCAAAAAGCTTTGAATCACAGCGAAACGATTTATAAAAAAATTGTTGAATAGACTTAAAAAAAAATAAAATCTTTTTCTTTCAGGTATTGGGGGATACTAATTTAATGAAGAATAAGAATTTGATCTTAAGGTAATAGTGGGGAAGTTTCTCTCGCATTTGCATTTTTAACATGATAATTATTATAATAATAAATTGAGCTAATGATAATAAATATAATAATTATCAAGGCTAACGAAATAAAAATTATTTTACTATTAGATTTTGGAGCTGGTACTGGGTCTGGCACTGGGACCGGAACAGTAGTATTAGGAGTGAATTTCGTGACCCACTTGTAATCATTTTTATCGCTTATGTCAAGCATAACAATTTGATTACTATAGACTGCGGGAGCTGAACCTTTATAGATCCAACCTATAAATGTGTATAAATAATCTTTTTAGTTCATTTAATTATATTTCATCTAATGTCAACATATTAAATTATACCAAATGAAACAATCATATAATTTCCAACAAGAGTAGCTGTATGCCCACTGTATGGTGCAGAACTAGGAGTAAATGAAATTTCGGGAATGCTCCATTTAAAGGGTAGTACGGTGGTATCTAGAACCGATAATTGATCATCAGGAGAAACAGGAACTCCTCCGTAGACGATAATGCGACCATCTTGTGCTTTATGGAATTAAATAATTTGGTTGTCTTGCTTTAATAGAAATAATACAAAATAAAAATTTTAATTAGACATACTTAAGATGGCCGAGTGCCAAGCTCTACCCCTTGGTGGAGTGCCCATCGTAAACTATGAATATTTGAAAGATAATATTTGTAAATTTGTATTAAGAATTTAAATAACTTATAAAAAATGCAAGTAGATTATAACCATTCGTGACCATTCATCGTTAATGGTATCATATAAATAAATCTTTATATGATGAATATTAAAAATCAAATTTTTAAAAGTTAGAATCAAATATGATGGGACAAGCACAAATAAAGATCAATTTAAATAAAACTTTCGTCAAACCTTTGACATGTCAATAAGTTGTCTATTACTATATCCTCCTAGATAGACGATTTTCCCATTCGATAATAAATTTGCGGTAGCCAAGTCCATAGGAGGTGGAATATTTACTCTACTTCCCAATGACCAAGTTAATTGATCTGTGTCCAAAATATCAAAATCATTTTGATAACCATCACCGTTGGTACCACCAAATATATACATCCTTGCATTTTCATCACAGACGACTGATGACGCTACACGTCTTTGTGGTTGAGGTCCTTCAATATTTGTATTAGTCCATTGTGGAACGCTGATGTTAAATGTATAAACTAAGGATGCAGCACTTTCATCACCGTCAATATCGCCACCAAACAGAAAGATTGTATCTTTATTAGGGCCACACACGCTTGATGTCGCTCTTTTATGTTTAGCAATCTGAACATTTCTGGTTAAATCGACTATTGGCAAAGAATCTAAAGTAAACGGTGCTGAAACGTCTAAATAAAAAAAATCATTGGTATGTGATGCTCTATCTGTTTCACCTCCAAGAAAGTAAATTTTGTCATTTAAATAATTGGAAGTATGAAGCGCACGCCCTATAAGATTATAAGAATTAACAAGTGTAATCAATTGAAAGAAAAAAATAAGCAATAAGTGATATCGAAACATTTGGAGAAACATTTCAATGTAAAATTATACAAACTTGTATTTTTTTTTTTACTTTTTATTTTTTTTTTTCACATGAAAAATTATATAAGGCTATTGACTTCATTTAATGATCATTTGCGAATTTGTGTCACATATTTAACTATTTAAAGCATGTAACTAATGCACCGCCATCAACTATCCGTTTTTGAGCAACAAAAACATTCTGAACTTTACTATTATTACTGCGCCATAAGTGACGTAAAATCGAAAGATATTCTTAAAAAATAATTTTTTGCGTTTGCGGCAGAATAAGATCAGCTTTAACTAATTTTTAAATTTTTTTTTATATAATTATATGAATTTTAGCAAGTTGATATTTATGCGCTTTATAAAATATTTAAATTTTCAATCTATTCGAATTGGAAATTTTGATTGAGTCAAGTTTACAAATTTATGAAATATATGAGTTTTTGAATTAACGTTTTCTCGGACTCATATAGCAAAACCCTAAACACATTTTGTAAAAATCGAAATTTTTCAAAAATTATTTCGAAAGTTTCAATGGATCTCGAAAGTTTCGACAGTTTCGATAGTTCTCGCTTTTTATTATTTTTTTAAATTTTTAATAAATTTCTGCTTGGGTTTCTTTCTATTGATCAATCATTAAATTTTTCCTCTAAATCAATAGTAGTTTATTTATTTCTTCACTTATTGATCTAATATTTTTCTATAACATAATTTCTTGCAAATATTGAATTGAGCAATTAACGTAGATAATTTTTTAAATCCAAATTTTATTGATTATAAATAACATATTTTCACGTGATAAGATGAAGCACATCGAATGCGATAAAATGATCATAATTTCTCTCGTTACCTACCTTAATCACCAATAGAACAGTGCCTCGTTTTAATACTAATTTAAATAACTAAAATTTTTTTTAGATAAACGGAATAACATAATAAATATAAATTATTAAATACAAATGTATATCGAATGTTGAAAATTGGTAATTACTTGTCAACTAGTTAAAGCTTATAAAAATGTTTGTTGAACCATCTTTAAAAGGAATTAATCATCCAAAATTTGAAATACTTCATATTCCTCTATTGAGAATTTTTCTTCATTTCTTATCTTTTTTTCATATCTTTCTTTTCTGCAATAACAAGTGTTAAAGTCTTCTTGGTCATTATTTGAACTAATAAAAAGATCATGATTAAATGAAGGACCGAAATTATCATGATACATTATTACATTATGTTCACCAATAACACGGCTTAAAATTGGATCTTTAAAATTCTTTGTTTTAAAAGAAAATATGAAGCTTTTAGCTGTATGACCATATTTGATATAATAAGCTTTTTTCCATAATATCGGAATATATCCTCCAAGAATTTCTTCCGTTCCTTTTACTTTGATAAATGTAACTGTATCAGGTATATTACATCTTCTATGGAACATATAAGGAGTAAACCCACTTTGGCTTCCTCTTAATATTAATCGAAATTTATATGGTAGATACAAATCTCTTATACAATCAATTTTACTTTTAATTTCTATCTTGTCAATCCATTTTGAGATTGCAGAAACAATATTTAAATTAACGATGTTTGAATTTACAATTCCACCGATATTTCTATGAATAGGAAGCGAAATATTAATTGTTGGCTCACTATTAGGATCTAAATAAGATCGTAACAATTCTTCATAAAGTTGGGGTTCCAAAAGTTTTTTATATGGATGAACTTTTTGGAAAAACTCTTCAGAGGTCATGCTAAAAAATCTAACTAAGGGTAAACTTTGTTTTAAAGTGTTTTTCATTTGTTTGAAACCATCATCTGACCAGGTCATAGGATCAAAAGATAGTGTGGGATTCTTATAACGTCCCCATTTTAATACACGCTCCCAAACTTCAACTTCTTTCATTAGTAAATTATCACTTCTAATGAGAGAAATTAAGATATCTTCAGGAAGTGAAGAAAAATCAAGTGATTTAGAAACGAGTTCTGGTGATTTGACCATGTAATTTGTACAAAATTGTCGAAGATCAGTTAAAGAACTAGATTGAGAACTGATTCTGTAAACTAGCTCAAAATTTTGTTTAATCCATGCTACTTTATTTATGATAAAATAATTCTGTAAATATTCAACTAGCTCTTGAAGATGAAGCACATCAGCAGCGGCCAATACTTCTAAAATATCTGAAGCTACATGTTCATTCAATAAAATCACCCCACCATAAATGTACATATATTAAAATCATTTAAAAAATTAAAAACAAATATAACTAAATAATATAATTTTAAACCACTTACTTCAAAATTATTCGAAAGATTTCGGGTGAAATTTTTGACAATTTATCATGAGTCAGAACGCCTTCATTGTCATTATTGGAAGCCAAAATTCGTCGTAGAAATGGAGAACGGTAACTCAAAATGACCTTGTGCGCTCGGAATATTTTCACGTTCAGACATTATTTTATTGAAGTTTAAGGAAAGATATGGTTCAATTTATATTGTTTGGCTGTTACACGATAATCCTAAATGGATTTAAACTTTGTAACATGTGAATTGAATTTTATATAATATTTGCTTTCTTTTTTATTTGAGAAAATATTTTACGCTGGTTCTTTTCATTTATATTAGATAAATGAATAGAATAAATTAAATTTTATGAAAATAAAACTTATATTCACGGCAAATTTATTGTGATAGTACCCGGGATAAATTCTGGCGTACAGTACATATCGCTGTCATGTTACATTAAGCAAGATGAAATCATTATTTTCGTTTCGACTAATCCTATTTCCTTATTCTGTCTCTACTCTTTTTTCATTTGTTTTTGTTGTATTCACCAACCATAGGGATGGTAACGCCGTTCAACGGCCGATCGTTTGACCTGTTTTAACTGACTGATTGACCGATCGGTTAATATCGTGAATAATCACTAACAACGTGAAAAGGTTTTAAGTATATTATAGAAGGAAATTAGCTATATAAAATTTACATATAATACAAAAATTTACACAAAAGCTTTGGTCATATGGAAATATTTTCACCCTTAAAAAATTACCTTTATAATTAATTTAAGAAATATCACAAAATAATGGTATGCAATACAGGCTTGTAAAGTCGCATCTTGAATATTGCAAATATTCATAACCTTCATATTCTTGATACTTTCTAAAGGTAACCAGTATAGTATAAATTTAATATATTAGAATCGATTAAAAGTTTAATTAGAAAGTAACGTATTTCTATCTTAGTTTTAAATATAATAATAGAAATATTACATAAAAATTTTAATATTTTCCTTCATTTTATTTTAAATTATTTTTTAATAATAATGATATTATTAATATGCTCTAAATTCAAGAATGCTTAAAAGCTTATATTATTTGTTTACACAGTTTATTTTTTCATTAATTGAACTAACAATCAAGTTCAATTTTGGTTAAACTAATTGCTAAATAAATTTAGAATATTATGAATTTTTGAATCTTAAATATAAGTTTTACATTATATTGTGATCATAATTTTAATTGAATTAAATAAATAATGTGTGCAGTTATGTTTATATTTTTGATCTTAATTTTAATCACAAATTGAATTAAGGAAAAAAATGTGTACATTACATCCATTTTTTTAAAAAATAAAAAGATTTTTGCTTAACTAAATCTTGTTAAATTAATATGTTCGTCTTTAATAGAAAAGATCACCTAAGATGCTCTTAAAAATATCAGTCAATATTATGGATAATAGACATGATCCTATTCTCATTAACCAGATACTACTGAATTTAAAAATTTTGTTATAATTTAAATTATTCATGATGTCACGATACAATCTTTTAATTATTTTTTTTTTTTTACATAATTAATAAATAACTGCTTGAAACTTAAGATAAATTGATCTTATTTAAGACGAAAACAGTAAATAATTTTAGTTGAATAAAACAGCTAAATTGCTAAATGTATTAAGAAGTTGGTAAAATGGTTGGTTGATTTAAATATTTGGGGTAGATCTTCGTTAAGCAATCTGGTAAATTTGGTAAGCAAGTTATTGAAGTATCTGTACAGTAAAGTTCAGTTAAAGTGTTTGGTAAAGTTGGTAGGATAGTTATTTGAGTATTCGAGCAATAAAGTTTCGTTAAGGAGTTGGGTAATGTTGGTAAGCTATTTAATTTAGTCATATAACAATTGAGTATAGTTAAGGAGTTGGGTAATGTTGGTAGGATAGTTATTTGAGTATCATTGCAATAAAGTTCCGTTAATGAGTTAGGTAATGTTGGTAGGATAGTTAATGGAGTACTAGAGCAATCAAGTTCCGTTAAGAAGTTGGGTAATGTTGGTAAGCTATTTATTTTAGTTCTATAACATTTGAGTATTGTTAAGGAGTTGGGTAATGTTGGTAGGATAGTTATTGGAGTATTCGAGCAATCAAGTTTCGTTAAGGAGTTGGGTAATGTTGGTAGGATAGTTATTGAAGTATCGGAGCAATTTAGTTCCGTTAAGGAGTTGGGTAAGGTTGGTAGGATGGTTATTTGAGTATAAGAGCAATAAAGTTTCGTTAAGAATTTGGGTAATGTTGGTAAGCTATTTATTTTAGTTCTATAACATTTGAGTATTGTTAAGGAGTTGGGTAATGTTGGTAAACTATTTAATTTAGTCATATAACAATAGAGTATAGTTAAGGAGTTGGGTAATATTGATAGAATAGTTATTTGAGTATTCGAGCAATTGAGTTTCGTTAAGGAGCTGGGTAATGTTGGTAGGATAGTTATTGGAGTATAAGAGCAATCAAGTTTCGTTAAGGAGTTGGGTAATGTTGGTAAACTTGTTATTTGAGAATTACTACAATCCAATTTTGTCAATTTTCGATATCTTTGCAATCCGCCTAAGGTGTTCAATATGTCATCCTTAGTATCTGTAATAGTCAAACTATCAATAGTATCATCGTAAATAATTAATTCAAGATTTCTGATTCTCTTTTCTAATTCATTAAAATTTTCTTGCTTTTTTTTGGTTTCTTCTTCTCGTTCTCTAACCTTTTCTTCCAAATTATTAATATTGGCCTTGGTTTCTTCTTCTCGCTCTCCAACCTTTTCTTCTAAATATTTTAATTGTGAACGTAATCCTTCGTTACTTTGCTCTAACTCCTTAACTCTCATTTCCAAGTCTTTTAAGGATTTTTCCAAATTATTCTTTAAAACCATTTTGAAGTTTTTTTTTTTATTTAATTTGTTCGGATTGAGTTTTTATTGCCTTTTTTGCATCATTGATGACCAATAAAATCTCTCATTTGCTCAGCCCTCGGTTCAACTGTAAATCATTCCTTTAAATAATCTAGTCTACTTGGATAAATTAAAAAGAATCTACCGTTTCTTGTCTTACCAAATAAAGTTAACTGCTTTCTGAATTGAGAATAATCGAAAATTCATTACGAAACTTATTTTATATTGAGGGAAATTCAACCTTATAAACAATTCTACTAAATTTTCGAAAAGAATAAAAAGAATGAAAATGATGAACTAATGCAATGGAGAAAATTAACGAAATTTACATAACTTAAATCTAACTAAGCTTGTATAATAAATACTATCATATCTCCATTTATTTTTAATTGTGATAAACAATTACACAAAGTTCTGTAAATAGAATTTTCGAACTATAAGTCGATTATGCCTTTTCTCATGGCAAAACCTTGAAACTCTGTCGACAACCAAGGTACAATCGAACTATTTATAAATTTCTAATCCGACGTTACTATATAGATAAGATAATAATACAACAGGTATATTAAATATGTATGTAACTATTAATTTTATACGGCGCAATTACTGCGCCATTAGCAATATTGAAATTGTCTAACAAAAAAAAAAATAATGAATTAAAAGAAAAACAACGATTTAACAAAATAATGAAATTAAAGCAATAATATTAGAATAATTAATATCAAAAAAATGGAAATTAAGGGAAAATCAAATCATCTATCGTGGCAGCCTGAAGTTTTCAAAGGTGAAATTACCTAATATTTGTAGAAGTGATCCAACACGAAAGAGTAACCTAAAGAAAGAAAAGGCGTAAATTCTAAAGAAAAAAATAAAACTGACCCACGCAAGAATATTTTTGGATACTCGACCCTTTATCATTTCTAAAAATATATTTTATCTTTTTTATTTTCGATATAACAGATATTAGGAAAGCATTTCGGAAACAAAATTTCAAAAAATTTGATTTGTCATTGTAAGCAAAAAAAAGATATAATTGATCTTTCATTCATATGAAGTATAAAGCATTTGCATATATTTTAATCATTTCTAAACCTCATTTAGCAGCATTTAGCAACGAACTATCAAAATTGAATTTATCTTAGAAAATAATAAATTGTAAGCTCCATGGAAAATTATTATTAATATAGAATTTCTAATTTAAATCTCAACAATTTACATATCGATTTACTCCCAAAATTTTTATTGAAAATTATATACATTAAATTTTATTTACACCAATTTATAATACGTAGGATACCCTACAGCTTACAATACATTTAACCAAATTTGGACATCTTATTTAAACCATTCCTTCTGCAACAATTTGAATAATTCCGTCGCAATATGACATTCTAATTTATCCCAATTATTTTCTGATCAATATTTTTTCTGTTGCTTGATGAATTGAAACATTATTTTGTTGAACATATAAACCCTTCTAAATAAGAAAGCAAATTAATATAGTTATCTGCATTTTATACGAACTAGATGACAACTCAAATTGATTAAAATATCCCCACACTTACAACTAATTTAAATAGTTAGAACCAAACAGTTAGCATCATATTTTTCTTGCAAAAATAATCACTCCAAATAATAAAATTCCACTCCTCCTTCAGTTAATCCGTTCTCTTACTCATTTAAAACGTATTTTAGAGTAGAGTTCCTTTTATTTACAAATGTTTTCGCTGTCAACAGGCCATAATCCTTCTTTGCAACGATTAATATCAAAATTATTGTCCAATTCGTAATGACGATCAATTAGATTTAGCCACGTTAGTGGCTAAATCTGACCGATCATCATTACGAATTGGACAATAATTTTGACTATTTATCAACGCAAGCACAATAACGATATT
>CAJVPQ010000276.1:0-32121 GCA_910591825.1 Funneliformis caledonium
TGAATATTTTTAGATAAATGCCATGAAACTTTACCAAATTGTTCTATTAATTTGCTATAATATGAATAAATTGTTGAGAGAATAGATGTATCTGATTCAAAAGACTTTAATGCTACAACTATTGGTTCTAAAATATTAATTATCAAATCTACCATTTGCCAAAATTCATCTGATAATATATTATTTCTCATTATTTGATCCATTTTTTGGCGAATCAAAGGGTCCATCAATGATTGTTCAAGAGCAATTCTTGATTTTTTAAGTGATTGAAAACAGCTAAGATGTGTACCCCATCGTGTAAGTACTGGTAAAACTAATGTAATCTCCTTGTTATAATTTTCTAATTGAATACGTTTTAATTTTGCTGCTGCTTGTAGATGAGATCTAAAATAGATTACTATTGATTTTGCATTATTAACTATAGCTTTAATTTCATCAAAACATAAAATATCTTTAATTAAAAGATTAATAATATGAGAATTACACCCAAGACAAACAATATTAGGATATTTTTCTTCAATATTTCTCCATGCTGCTTTCATTACATTAGTTGTATCTGTAATGACTGCTGAAAACTTTTGGATACCAATAATATCCATTTGTTGAATTATTTGATCTGCAATCCATTCTGCTGTATGAGATTCTTCACCTGAAAAAGTTGCATCAAAAAAAAATGGTTTTGGAGTACAAATAACAAAATTATGTACTGAATCTCTGTTAATGTTAGACCAGCCATCAGAAACCATACAAAGAGTTGTTGCTTTTGAAATTTGTTCATCTGCTTGTATCTTTACATCTTCATAAACCTCATCCAATAATTCATTAGCAATCTTCTTTCTATTTGGAAGTTTAAAAGATGGTCGAAGATATTTAAAAAATTGAATAACAAAGGGATTATCAACAAAGGTAAATGGTACTCCAGCTGAATATAATGCCTGAGCTAGTAAAAATTCAAGAGATTCCTGTTCTTCTTCCTTCATATTATCAACAAAATTATCTAATTTGATTTGTTTTTTAGATCTATTTTTTTCAATAAGAGGTGTATTTGTATTAGTTAAAGGATGTTCTGTGATATTTGAGGGTATAGGATTTTGTATTGGAATGGTTTTTTGTAATTTAGCATTACTTGGTGCATTTAAACACTCATTAAGATGAGCTTGCATTCTTAAAGGAACAGCTCTATTGAAAACTTTAGAACAATAATTACATTTTACAGAAGGATGTAAACTTGGTTTAATCTCATTATTTTCTATTGAACTTTGTGTAATAATCGTCCAATGGTTCCAAATAGTTCCCTTCTTTTTTACCATTTTGAATAAAAAAAACCAAAGAAATTATTGAAAATGTACTTCAAAAAGTGTTGACTTTATTTATAAATCAAATATTTGATAAGTTGAAGATAATAAGAACAAGGAGAACAAGGAGAACAAGCAAAGCTATTTAACGCGATTTTAGGTTTTACATATTAAAAGGTTAAAAAGGAAAATTTACATATTCAAAATTAAACTTTCGATAAATATTAACGTTAACGTTAAACGAAAAAAAAGATGATCTATTATCTATATTAATCTATCAATTTTATTGGTCAATTTTTCTTTGATTTGATTGGTCAATTCAAAATTAACCAAAATGGTTAATTATCCCTCGGTTAATTAACGGTTAATTAACGGTTAATTAACCACCAGGTTAATTAACGCCCATCCCTAATTACGTGATAAATGATCGTCACTTTTTTCATTGTTGTATTGTTGTACAAATATTTTATAATCTGCTTATACTAGATAGTAAAATAAAATTACTCTATTTTTGATTACATTTTTTTTTATTTCGGGCAAGTCGTTAAAAAAAAAAAAATGATAATAATGGCCTTGAACCAAGAATACCATTATGTAAAAATATTTATATATATATACACGAGAAAAAGGAAAGAAGGAAGTGCCCATTCCACTGTTTTTTTGAAAATATGAGAAACACGCGAGGGATTATTCGAAGATTGTATGACAAGAATAATATCCTGTTTTAATGCAATCAGAAAATCGCAAAACGTCATTATGACTTGTGATAAATTAACTTAGCCATTACAAATATAAATAAGTACACACCCGGAATGTCATTTTCGTCCGATAAGCCTTTTTATAATTTATCATGACTTCTCAACAAAGTATGGAAAATAGATACACACAAATTTATTCAAATTCATCAAAGGTAGATATAAATTATAAGAAAGGAATGAATCCAATTGATACAATTGATACCAATTTTATAGGCAGCAATAGTTCAAATCGAACACGCGTTTTAACGCCACAAGAAATAAGTAATACATTTCGAATAATGGCTTATCGTAAATCTGAGAGACAAGTTAGAGGTCGATATCGAAGACGATCATATACAAGAGTATTTTGGTTTATCATGTTTATGTTATTATATTTATCATTGATTGGGGCCGGAATTGGTGGTTTATTAAGTAAGTTGGACTAAAATTAATAATATTAAACATCTTGCAAATTTATATTTATGCGATATTAAATCCTTTAGAGAACGTTAGCACATGGAAAAGATGGCCAGAATTCGCGACTTTCGTGGTGGCAGTTTCTTTGTTGATGTACGTTTATTATAAGGTCGGTTTATTCGGGATCTTCATTTCACCACCGTATATGGTAATGCCGGTTAAAACTCATTCTTCGTTGATGTTTATAGATAACCGAAGTTGTAAGATGGTGTTTTTATTGGTAAAATTCCTAATCAGTATTATAAGATCCTTAATTTTATCGCGAATGTACCTTTTTTTAATTATGATTCATCATTACATAGGTTAGCAATTGCTACTATAATTCTTTTGGTTATAAATCGAGGTTCGCTCACGCCTGACGACAAGGGTCCTGCACAAACTCGTACGACACGAATTGTGATAATAATTCTTTCCTCCGTTGAAGGCTTGACGTTGCTAATTTGGTTCATTATTCGCTATGTTTATCCACGTATAGTTAGGGATGTTAAATGGTTGGACACAATATGGTGGTGGAGAATAATACAATCAAATTACATTGGTTCCTATAAAGGAGATGCCGTTGGAATTTTTCATTATTTCGCCTGGGAAAGTTATAGCCTTTGTTTAAGGCATGGACTTGTAACTTATGTTGGTGAGGTTAATGCCGAAGGCCGACCTCACGGACGCGGTGAATGGGTTGATGATTCATTTGATGGAGAGTGTTTAAAAGGTAAGTCCTCATGATAATAATTCGTCATTTTCAAATTTCAAATTATCTTATTCTAATATTCAAAATTGAATTATTCTTCATTCTTTCAGGTATTTGGGAAGGTAAACTTAGAAATATCTTAATCATGCATAAATACACCTAGAAAATCATTTTTTAAAATATTTTCTATCCTATATTAGACGGAATGCCTGTTGGACCCTTTCAGGCAAGAGGCACAGGTACAGGAGACGCGTTTCATGCGGTTCGAGTTGGACTTGTAAAAAATAGATATACTCCGTGGGATGAATGGAGGTTTTACCCTAGACCCTATAAAAGTGGATTAGATATAATAGTTGCTTCTGTTGAGTGCTCTGTTTCTGGCAAATATTTAAAGCATCTTCCACGATCCACATTATTAATTCCACAAAAATTCGATGAAGAATCAAATAAATTAACGATGAAGGATTGTTTGGAATATTTGACAACATTTGTTGCCTCCATGGGACCTGATTTTGATTCCAATGATGTGACGCAATCGTCAGTGATAATTAGAATGAAAGATGAAGGATTTGCGATTACAGGGTATTACCCCATTGATAAAAGTACCTCACGTAATGAGGTAGTTGTAAGAAGGGTTCCTAAGGAAACAAGTGATCATTTTAATATCGAGTATACTCTCAAAATAGACGGCTGGAGACCATCTGGCACCACTAGTGCATCGGGACATTGCGAGGGTTTATTGGTAAGATACGTTCTTACTTTGATATTATTATTATTATTATTATTTTTAAGAAAAAACTATTTTTATATATATATTGTTAATATTCAAAGGGAAATTTTTATTTTTCACTAGGAATGTGTCGTTTTCATACATGGGTTCAATTGTCCGTCAAAGTTTGCCTTGGAAACATTTGGACAGTTTCTTGCATTGGCCGATTTTCCTAGTTACATAAAACCCTTTGTGTTCTCACCAGCGAGTACGAATTCTTTGTGGTATTTTGGAGTCAAAAAGCAAGCATCTTCGGAAGAAGCGATTAATGGTAAATATAATTTTTTCTAAATTCTATTAGCAAGGAACTTTTACGTTAATTAATTTTACATATAATGTCCATTTCTAATGCTGTTAGATTTTCGGACATTTTTACAAGACCTTCGCGATGCAGGATTTTGCGCAGTACATATATTGAGTCATTCGATGGGTTGTATGTTGGCACTTCAATATGCAAGAGTATTTGAAGAAACTTTTCAAATGAAAAGTTCAGGTAAAAGTCAAGATTCGGAGGGAACATTAATGAAATTATCGACGGTTACTTTGCTTAATCCTGATACCTCTTTAAATAAATTCCTTAATCAAGATTATGCTAATTTGAATAGATATTGTGATCATATTACAATATATTCAAATGAAAGAGATTTTGCATTGAAAATAGGGGAAATCTTTGAACGGGATAAAAGTTTGGGAAGACATACACGTGACATGAAATGTCGTGATGGAAAATTTTTAAATGTTGATTTGATTGATACAACGCAATTGGATGTTAATATGCACAAGATTAGACATAACTTTTTTAATTTGAATAGATTGTTGGTAGATGATTTACGAGACATTATAGTCTTTGGTAAAAGAGCAAAGGAAAGAAGAACAAAACTGAGTAGAAAAGTTAAAGGTGTTGGGTTGGAAGGTATTGTATATACTTTCTTGGTTGCTCCAAGTTACGTCGTTAATAAATGAAATCTCGCGGCAATTAACGTTTCGCTTATAGGATGGGAAAAAAATTTTTTTTTTTAATTTGATCAATCATAGTTTGATCATTGGCGATTTAACTTCGGCGTGTCTCAATAAAATTTAATAAGTCACACTAAATTATATGTGATAATTACAAAGGATAAATTTTATTTTACACGAAAAAAAAAAATTTTTTTTTTTTTTTTTGATATTTTACAAGATTTTGATTAATTAACCAATGATCGCAAGAAAATTATTCCGAAACAAATTTGTTTGTATAAACTGATTCTAAAAATTTTCGTTCGGTCACATCTTTAGAAAGGGTAGATCTAGTACTAGAATACTTGACGATCATATCAACATGTCTTTTAGATAACCCTTTTTCTTCACCAAAATCTCTAAATATTTGTATCCAAACCTCAGAAGGAACTTTTACTAAAACATTAGAGTTGAGATTATTTAATAATAAAATTCTCGCCTTACTCATTAATTCAATCATAGAGACCGTTGAGAATGAATCAAATATACGATTTTGATGAAAGTAATTTAAAATGCTTGAATACAATTGAATTTTCCTTCCGTCTAAATGAGCAGGGATCGAAACTCGATGAGAGGATTTTAGTAAATACAGCGAATCGAATTTTGAAAAGTTCACACCGGGTTGTAAATGTAAACCTTTAGTATTGAAATTAACGTAAACTAAATTGGTGTTGTGTAATAAAGCTTCATCTAGTTTTTTCAAGAATTCGAGAGAAACCTCAGAATTTAATTGAGACAGATCAATATTTTTTAAAACCTTATTTATCTTTAATAAATCCGCGATAGCAGATAAACCTTTATCACCAATGTCATTATTTTCCAAAATCAATTTTTTTATAGAACGATTTTTCTTTAAAGCTTCAACGATTAATAAAATACCATCATCATTAATCTTGGTATCACCTAAGTTCAATTCGGTAAGAGAATTATTTTGTTCAATGAGTTTCGCAATAGATTTCGCTCCTTCATTACCAACTTGATTAAACCTCAGAGAAATTTTCCTTATAGGACGATTAAATTCTAAGATACGATTGATCATAACATCAATCTCTTGATGATTTAACATTCTTCTCGAGAGAATTATATCGATAACGTTACAATTTTCAGGTTCATGACCAACTTCATGACAAATTGAACAAATCGTCGGTAGTTTAAACCTATAAACCGATCCAGGATTTTTCATTGTATTTCCCGAAATCAAATATTCATTCCGATTACGAGATAAATGAACCAACAAATCATTTAATGATTCAAGCTTGGAGATTCCTTCATAACGAAATGTAAACCTACCACTGTGTCTAAAATATTGTAAATATGAAATGGTTTGCCATGGTAATAATGATGTTAAGAGTTGTCCATTTAATGTTGAATTATGAAGTGTTACAGGGTATTCTTGAGGTTTTGTCGAAGCTGAAGAAGGAGGATTTCTTGTTGGTCGAGCCATGAATTTTGAATTTTGAAAATGAAATTATGAATTTTAAATTTATTTTATTTTATTTTATTTTTAAAAAAAAAAAAAAAATAGGGCAGAAAAAATTTTAAAAAAACAACTTTTTTTATTTTTTTTTTGGTCTAATATAAATGGATTTTCTCGGACTTATCAGTTAAATCTTCTTATGGTCACAAACAGAGAGTTTCCATGTCACGGTGCTTATCTAATTTGAGAAGCAAAAACGATTTGGGAATATTTTATTACAAATGTATAATCTCTTTCCAAATGGTAATCGATAATCATGAAAACATGCTGTGATTATCATATTGTAATTTTTTAAATTTATTTAAAAATTTAATTGATAAGATTTTGATCGACTTTTCTGTTTATATTGAAAATTTAAAGATTTAAAAAGAACCCCGCACGTTGTGGAACTAACAGCAAATTCCATGTAAATCACGTCTAAACGTGAAAAAATATACAAACTTATGTACAAAGAACAAAAAAAAAATCACAACTTATATTGACCCAAGAAGATAGAACCAACAATTTTAAATCCTATTTGAAGTATAGGTGTAAGGGTTTCAATAAGCCTTATCCAATGTTCTCTGCTTCGTTTAATTTCCTCGATTTTTTTCCTTATCGCTTCCAATTCTGATTCCTTTTCACTTAGTAATATGGTTAGAGATTCATCACGATTATTCTGAATTTGTTGTAATAATTCAACGTTTGTAACATTTTGACGTTCGAGATTTTCATCTAATTCTCGAATTTTATTTTTAAGTCGAAGTTCAACTTGTTCATGTTCAGATTTCAATTTATCATATTTAATTTGCAATTCTTTTTCCTCGGAAGCACATTCCAAGTATCGTTGTTCAGTTTCTTGCATTGATTTGATTTGATCTGCCAATTCGCCTTTGAGAATTCCGAGCGATTTTAGTATTGTAATCGCATCTTGATATTCCTGAGATTTAAATCTTGCCATAATCTTTTCCGTTTCCGGACAGTCTATTAAGGTATCTAATACCTCTCTCTCAAAAACTGCGATCGCATTATCGAAATCTTCTTGGGACTACGTAAAAAATTCGTTAATACAATTACTGTTTATAAAGGGTTAAAAAAAAAAAAAAAAAAAGGAAGAGGAGGAAAACCTTACCTCAAAGCGGTTATCTTTGTCGAGACCAACCTTTACGTTTCTATCCCATAATCCTTTAGCCAATTCTATGTTCAACTCGTATAAAGATTCGGAATTTATTCTACGAAATTCTTCAAATTCTCTCCCGATCAATTTATTTAAATCGCGTTCATAATTCTTTATCTGAATTTCATCTCCGATAATCCTTTTGAAAAATTCTGTTTCAACTTGATTAAAAACATTTAGGTGAACTTCATGAAAGTCGGTCCAATTAAATACTTCGACGTGCTGCACATTTTCATCATGGTCGTTCCCGGATCGTAACAAGGATTTCATGCTCGTTACGTACATTTGAACGCAATGATCAATGGATTTGTGAGCAATGTATTCAATAATCGATTCGTATTCATCCGGAATCGATAAATGAAAATTTGAAGTTTCAGATGTATCGTTTAATTTATTGACGCACTCTTGAAGGAATTTCGTGAATGGCACCCCTGACATGGTAGATGAACCGATGTACTTTGGTGCCGAGGTAGATAAAATCTTATTAATCGAAATAGTGGCTTCCTCGACGAATTCCGATTGCAAATCTGACGTTGATACCTTATCCAAGTTTTGTAATTGAGTACGGTCTGCCGCTGGCATCTATAATGGATTAGAAATCATTAAATTATGAAAAACCTCCCCTACCCGATAAGAATTAATACGCTACCGGTAGAGCAAACACGTCAAAGTGGGAGAAATATTTTTTAATCCCTTCTGCCGCTAATATGACAAATAAAAATTAAATTTGTGTGAGATTTTCTAACGAGAATATCACATACATACCTTGCTCATTAACCTGACTCAACCTATTTAAAAAGTAATCCCTAAAATCATCGGGATTTTGTAACATGAAATCCCTAAGTAATACCACCATTCTGGGTAAAAATTGATAATCGGGAGGAGGTTGAATATATTTTGTTAAATGGGACATCAAAAATAGCTTCCCTATGTCCTCCCTACCAACAACACCATTTAAATTATAAATGAATGTTGAAGATATCGTTAAACATAATACGAATAATCTTATCGCCCATTGTTGATTTTGTTTGGGATCGTCGATCCCTTCACAATCTAACACGATAATCCGTTTTCCCTCATGGTAGAATGGTTGATCCCACATATATATTCCTTGGGTACATCCATCCACTGTCGAACCTAAAAGAAATCCATTATGTCTACCGAGCAATAAATTCGCGAACCATGATTTCCCTCTACGATATGAACCCACTTTTTTTTTTTATTTAAAAAAAAAATAAGGGTTAAAATGTTTTGCGCGGGTTAAACAAATGCTAGCAAGATGAACATGCTCAGTAAGTCGGAGCGCATACCAACGACAATGACAGAAATGGGTTCTTCTATCGAATTAATGATATTTATGGCTTCGTCGTTTAATACAATTTTTCCGTATTCGTTAGGATTTCTTTCATTCTTGATATATTTTAGAAGTTGAATTGGATTCCCTTCACGATACGGAATTCCTTTACCAAATTTATTTATATAATCGGACATAATTATAGGCAATTTTTTATTTTATTTATGAAGAAAGAGATGTGGAGAGGAAAAAAATTTAAGAAAAAAGATTCGATTACTTTATCACCAAATTTATAATGCTTTTCACAAAATAAAAAATTTCCTCATATTTTCATTTTTTTTTTTTCAATTTTTCCCCCGGGACATTTAAAAAACAAGCTTTCGTTCCATTTTTGTTTTAATAAATGAAATAAATGGTTAGTATCATGGAATATCAATTACAATTAAGTGAATCAAAGGATAAGATAATGTTATTTTTTCAATTGATTATACAGGTCTTGTTGTTTTTCTCACTTGTGTAGCACTAAGCAGGAAAATCATGTGCGCAAACATTATTTTTTTTCACACTAATACACTTGGGGAGAATTTTAATCATATGATCAAAAAACAATTCTGATAATGGCGTAGTTTAAGTAGAATGAGAAAATTCCAAGTTTAGATTGCACGATTCGAATAGTAGCATACAAATTGATAAAGAAGGTATGATTTAGTATGAGTGAGTGATCATGTGACCAAGTGTAGCATATAGGCACACGAAGATATTAATGAACAGGCGTTAAAATATCGGATAGCCATGATATTAGGATTAGCGTATGCCAATATAAAAATAATGTCGATCAGCATAAAAAAATTATCGGGTACGATTAAAAAAATATCGGTTCTTTTAGCTGGTTTTTTTTCTGATGACCTCTTTTAACTCGTTGTGTGATATTATTAACATTTTTTTAGGACTTTGATGACAAAGAAGACTGGTAGTTACGTAATTTATACGTCATTTAAATCATCAATCACGCAATTTTTGTATATCACTCGCTTTTGATCCAATTTTAGAATTATGTTCCGAATAACCATTTGTCATCAAAAAGAATTTTTTTTTTTTTTTTTTTTTTTTGTATAAAATTCCCCAAATTCTCATTCAAACGAAAAATACAAAAAAATAAAAAAATTTTTTTTACAGGTCGCCAACTTATAAAACTTCCCAACCTTTCAGATTTTTTTTTTTCCTTATTACGAAAATTACAAATATGCCTATTATAATTAATAATAAGGATGAGTTCGATCAGTATCTCAAAGAAGGAAAACTGGTACTCATTCTTTATTTTACTTTTTATTTTAAATAAAAAAAGGTGGTCTTTATAATATTCAACACCAACTTTTTCTTTCTCTCTCTCTTGAAAAATGTTCAATAGGTTGTGGTAGATTTTTGGGCAGATTGGTGTGGACCTTGTAGGATGATGGCTCCAGTATTTGAACAGCTTTCAAAGGATTTTCCAAATGTACATTTTCTTAAGGTCAACTCTGATGATCACGGAGTAAGTGTCGATTCTCTTGTTATGATTAACGTTATCGTATACGAAGACACGTCTTTGATTTTTTTTTTTTCTTCCTTGCTCTTTGAATAATAAAAAAAAAAAAAAAATAGGATATATCGCAAGATTATCAAATTCGAGGTTTGCCTACTTTCTTGTTCTTCAAGGAAGGGCAAAGAATAACAGAGGCTGATGTCGTCGGTGCCAATAAATCCCTTTTAGAAGCAAATGTTAAGAAATATCAATAAATATAGATGAACCCATGTTACATATTATGTATATCTGATTTTCAATTTTTTTTTTTTTGAAATACAAACTAGCCAGTATTTTTGTTCTTGGCAATCAATAAAAAATAAAGTTAATCACATGTGATACAGATTTTTTTGTTAATTGCCCATTGATCATTACACCATTGGTATAATATTTTCGATAATAATAATGATGATTACGTAATAGGGCTTTTGAAAATGATGTTATCAACCCCAAAAGAATAAAAAGGACGGATTTTATTTCACACAGTTAGTAATTCTATATATTATAACCTTATAAAAAAAAGAATTACAAAAAATGGGTGAAGGTAAGAAACAAAGAAAAAAATAAATTTAGGCCATGATAATCCATTTTTATTTATTTATTTATTTTTTTTACAAGTTCCGTTAACGATGTACGCTCTACAATTAAATGAATTTGGTCCCGCGTCCAATTTAAAATATGTTGAAGTGAAAGTTCCTACAATTAATTCACCATATCAAATGATTATAAAAGTTATGGCGGCCGGAGTTAATCCTGTCGATTATAAATTTAGAAAAGGACTGTACCCATTATCGAACATCTTTGGAGTTATTAAGATAATAGGATCCGATTTTTCCGTAAATAAATTAATACACATACAGTATAAATGAATAAATATTATTTTTTTTTTTTTTTAAAAAAAAAGATAAAATTTAAAATTTCTTTTAGGGAATCGTTGTCGCTAAGGGAAGCAAGGTAACGGAATTTAACATCGGAGACCAAGTCTTTGGTAAAAAAAATCCGTTTTTTGGAGGAGGTACCTATGCGCAGTATGTATAGAATTATTTTTTGATTTTCCATGTGCGTTTAGATTTAAGGTTTAATTTACGTTCCCTTTGGTAGATATACGATTGTAAACATTAATGACGGTGGGATTGTAAAGAAACCTGCCACGATTACTCATCAAGAGGCTGCAGGATTTGGAGTTGCGGGAATAACGGCGTGGACCGGGTTGATTACTGTTGGAGGTTTAAAGGTTGGTGAAGAAGCCAAGGAAGTTCAAAAAAAGATCCTGGTAATTGGCGCGTCTGGTGGTAAGATCAAATCAAATCAAATAAAAAAAACCAAATCTTGCTTGAATGTTGTCAACTTATTATTCTTCTTCTTTTGTAAAAAAAAAAAAAATCAACCAGGTTGTGGGACTTATACAGTACAAATCGCAAAGAATATTAATAATGCGAAAGTGACAGCGATTTGTTCAGGTAAAAATGCAGAATTAATTAAAAAATTGGGAGCAGAACGTATAATTGATTATACCAAAGAAGATTTCGTTGAAGTATTAAAAGAAGAAAAAGAGAGTTTTGATTTGGTAATTGATTGCGTTGGAGGGGATGAGTTTTATACTAAGTCCATACCAATTTTAAAGAAAAAAGGCAGCTTTCTCACATTCGTTGGACCCGATGCTTATGGTGAAAGTGGGTCAACCAGTGACGTCATAAGGTTATTAGCCATGATGGCCAATAGAAACCTTTTCGGTAAAAGAAGTTATAGATTTGTACTTGCAGCATCTGGGAAGGATTTACCCAAAATGGTTCCGTATTTAGAGAAAAGACAAATCGTCACCGTTATCGATCGTGAATTTGACTTGAAAGATGGTCAACAAGCGCATGAAATGATTGAGAGTCACAGGACCGTTGGAAAGATTATCTTGAATTGTAATATTAATAATTAGTATTCAAGGATCATTTGAAAAAAAAAAAAAAAAAAATTTCTAAAAATAAAAATCAATTGAACCATTTGTACAATAATTTGGATTATCAGGTCTTTTTATTTCACCATTTTTGGTCAGAATAGGGATCGGTAGTTACCTTCTTTGTAACACGATGGTTACGTTTGTCCTGATTGAAAATTTTTTGTTACGGTTTTTACCTTGGACATCTAAACACATTTTCATTTGGTATGCCTAGGCAAATGATTAGATTCATGACAAAAATCGTCTTGACATTAAACGTATCTACTATATTATTAACATGATCCTTTGAGAGGAACGCGAGAATTAACTGCCGCCGCAGCTGAGTTTTCACGCAAATGTATAGTGTAACGATATACGAACGAATCTCCGAAATATATGAAAATTTTTTTCCTCAATGAAAAATGTAATACGTTACGTTAAAAATTATTTATCACAATCAATAAGGTCGTGTAACTCCATCTGGAACAAAGACCCCCGAGTTCCAAAGAGGGGTAAAGAATGAGTTACATGCAGTTATACGAAAAAAAAAAAAGATATTTAACGTACGAAGAAAAATAATATGGATAAAAAAAAAAAAATTTTAAAAATATATACATACATACATATATATATATAATTTTTTTTTTGTTTTTAAAAACAAGAGATCATGAGATTCATTTCGCTTCTAATCGTTCTCGCTTTAATAAAACAAATTTCAGCGGAATGTTATCAACCGGCGAATTTGTTAAAAAGTGTAAGTCAAATAAAACGAGTTGAATGCGGAGCATGGACAATCGAAGAAAATTTAAATGATGGGAACTCACCAAAGTTTAATCAAGAAGGGACACCTTCCGACGAATCGATGTTTCAAGTGACGTTTACGTGTGGATTAGATAATCAAGTTGAGTTATGTAAAAAAGTAGAAAATTCATTTCTAAACGCCGGTAAAATAATTTCCAGCGTATTAAAATTAAATACAAAAATAAAAGTAAACGCTCAATTCTTCAACTTTTGTAAAACACCACCAACTTGTTCCATACGAGAGACGAAAGTTATTGGAGCGGCGGGACCAACAAATTTTTATTCACTAATGGATGAAGTTGACGGGTCAGAAAGATTGTACCCACAAGCGTTGGTTAAACAATTTAATTTTCAAGAGCATCCAATGTATGAAGAATTTGACATATTAGCAATGTTCAATTCGAGATTTACCTATCATTTTGATGGTGATGTAACGCCAATGAAAGCAAAAGATGTGGATTTTACATATGTCATAACTCATGAATTAATTCATGGATTAGGATTTGCGAGCTCTTGGTCACCCTTGAATGATCCATCCGGTCAACCGTTGGGTCTAATACCCGCAGTCGTTTCACTTGATAGTGGCGCTGATGGGCATGTTATTCCAAAATTTGATGAACCAATAACCGTGAAAGAGTTCATATTTGATAAATTCATGATTCGATTAGATGATGGGACTTTTATTTCCAATTATACCAAAAAAATTCATGAATTTTTTGTAGCAAAAAAAGATGTAATGGAGGTGATGACTTATGAAGAACTTGGAAAGACCCCTGAATTTCGATTAATGCAGGATATGTTAAGATTATCAACGACTCCCAAATCTTTAGGGTTCTTACCTCATGACACCACCGATTACATCAAGGGTTCCGCAATATTAGAAACTTCTTATGCAAAATATGATGAAGGGTCCTCCGTATCACATCTAGACTTTGCGACGTATTTTAACACGAGTGATTTTATGATGATGGCCAAGGCCATTTCTGGTAAAACCCACGACGAATTGATCAAACGTAATGAAAGTTATACCGGTGGAATGATTGGTCCTAAAATCAAATCTATTTTGGAGTCTATGGGGTAAGCAATTAAATTAAAAAAGAGGAAGGTAAATTTATTTGACTTTTAATTAATTTTATTCTTTTTTTATTTAGGTATGCTACCGATGAATACCCGAATCCAAGTAAACCACAACCATTCATTAAACCAACAACACAAGAACCACAAGATGCCAATGTGACATCTACAATAAGTTCTAATGCTCCGGTTTCAAATTCTTTATTTTTCAACTTTACAATTCAACTTTACATTATAATATGTATTGTTACCATTATAAATTTAATCTTATAACACGGGTGATCGCATTTATTAAATAAATTAACTTGAATGATAAATCAACCTTGGACGAATTCTTTGGTTGGATAATTTATTTATTTTATTTACTTTCTACTTTCTTATTCAAAAAAAAAAGAAATTTCAACGTTATTGTGGCATCGGGATGGTGTTGAAATGGTACATAAATCGATGAACCTTCGTAACAAACAACGTCTGTGTAACAATCAAATAAGCGAAGGGGATACACAAAAAAAAAAAACCTTAACCCCCGACCCTTGCACGTGATTTATGATGGTAATCACATCAAAAAAGAAAAATTTCGGGTTAAAATTTGTAAAAGTCTCGATCAAAAGAGATAACATTACCTTATGTATCCCATTTTAATTTAATCTCCCCCAAAAGAATAATATAACGAATGTCTTTAACTGAAAACTTTGTGTATCGTGTAGCGTAACAATTGATTGTTTTCTATTGCAAAAGGTCGTGTACGCATATATACAGTTAAACCTTACATGTAAGTTTTATTAAAAGGAAGAAATCAAAAAGGTCGAAATCATTTTTAATAATCAAATGAAATTATTAGATATTTTTTTTTTTTTAAAAAAAAAAAAAAAACCGTAAAACGAAATTTCTTATTCTTCAAATCCAACGTTACAGGTTCATTATAAAAATAAAAATTCGGCTTTTGAATGAATGAGTTCCTCCAATACGTTAGTAGCCAGTGTTGTCTTGGGACATTGTTGGGAACATGATCTGGACATTGGTGGGATAATGTGGGACATTCTCAAAATGCTTGACATTATAAATCATTTCATTGAATCATAAAGCCGACAGCATGTAAATCACGGTCAAGCATTATAATCGCGGTCGACAATATTGTTTTGTGTATGTTTACATGACAGAGATCTATTGAACGTGAGGTTACTAACACGATACCAAACTAACGTATCCACGAGGTTCGCCTATCTTATTTCGTTTTAAGCAGCAAAAGCGAAAGGCTGGGCAAATTAATCGGCACATGACTAATTTTTTATTCTTTTTATTTTCGTGTGCATACTAATGAAAGAACTATCAAGCCATATCATACACGTGTAAAGGTAAAAGTGGACTTGTTTATTTCAGATTTAAGTACTTTCCATACATCAAACACATGTGATCTTACAAAGTAATATTTTTAAAAATCATAGAATATACATATAAAAAATATAAAACATATAAAAGAAACAACTTATTAAACGATAGCTATCGAATATACTTAAACTAACGCGAATATAACGATATAAAACGATAAATGATCGATGAATCAGAGGAAATCGTATAAAAGAAAAAATTTTTTTTTAAAACCGAATAATAAAATAAGGGCCCTAATCGAAATTTCGTGAATATATAAATAAAAATATTCTTTAAATAAATCAATCCAAATGGAAAAATCCAGTTTCCAAATGAATCGATTAAAAGAAGACCGATTCAGATATATAAATTAATCAATTCGGCAAAGATTAAAACCATCCTTTGCCTTGTAATAAACATCATTCTACGTAACATGATCACTTGTCTCCTCCTCATTCTAGGTCGTTGACGATTATTATGATCATCTTGATTTTCTTGTTGAGAACCACGTCGTATATTTCTAAACATGCAAACGATTTTTTTTTTAGAAAAGGTTATGAAAACTTCTATTTCCGATAGGATCGTTTTACTTGCGAGAATTTAATCGTTTTATATGCGGGGAAAGAGCTTAGAAGATAAAAAAATACTTGTTTGAATCAAGACAAATTCTAAGGAAACGAAGGGAAATAAAAAAATGTCTTAAAAAAGTTTTTTTATTCCATGTATACTGAATGTATACTGAACGACTTTAAATATAAATTATTATAATTATTTATTATTTTATTTTCGCCATCTACTGTCACAAAACCTTTGGCAAATCCATTTATTTTTAGACCTGTTATTTGAGAACATGTGTACATAAACTTTTCTATTTCCGGTTTAAAATTTATGATAAAGTTGACTTGCTATATGGACGGGCGAATGCAAGCTTAGAAATGTGGCAGATCGATAATTAATTGTGGGTAGGAAAATAGATTAAATGAGATTGAAAGCTGACATAATAATTGTATGCGGGTTGATTCAAGCACCAGAAATACGTGCTATTCTCGCAGCGGCTTGTATGCGCTGACATGAAAGTATTTTCCAAGACATCACATTATCCAAAAAAAAAAAAGGGTTTGTAATTCTCCTAAAGGCTACAAAACGAGTTAACAAGTACAATGTATGAAGGTTATTTTTATCGACAGGATCATTTTTTCATTCTTTGGGTAAAATCATTTCATAATTCGTTGCTGCAAAGTGAGTACAAACGCCTGAACTTTCTTTTTTTTTTTTTTTGATCCATCATTTTAGGAGAACAACAAAATTTACCCTTTTTTTTTCTCATCAAATATGCACGTCGTTGCATGTATAACAACTATAACAACTCTTTCATAATTTTGAACATAATTTATGTAATTTTTGGTAATCCTCCTTTTTTTCATGAATCGGTCACATGATTAATATGACAAATGACAAATTATCAATTTTTTTTAAAAAACAAAGCTGTAACTTTTTGCGAGCATTGTATCTCGCTTAAACAAATACGTATTTTTTTTTTTTTTTTTTTTGGTTCTGAATATTCACAATGTACAACAAAAAGCGAATAATACGAGTCGTAAAAATTTTATTACAAATATAACACCGTTACCGGGATCGAGAGATGAGATTTACCTCAATATTCCAAGTTATTATGTATATATCAAATGAAATAGCGAGGTAAATTTAGCCGAATTAATTCATTAATTTTAAGATTTCATCGGTAATGTCAACCGAATTATAATATTATAATAATCTTTGTAATAACAGAATTTACAAATTATGAAAGCAAATCTGTATTTATAATTTCCAAAACTTTGAATTAGCCTTCTTTTAAAAAATAAATAAATAAATAAATTCGGCTTATATAAACTCATAGAGCAAAGCTGATGAAAAAAAAAGTGGATAAAAGTTGAAATAATTTCTCGAAATGCATTTGCCAAACAGAGATGAGCATCATATGATTTTAATTCAAAATTGTTATCCTACCAATCAATAATACTATTTTGGAAAAACCCTTTAATTAAAAAAAAAATAAATTTCAAAAACTTTTGACCAAGAATGGCAAATTTAATTTTAAGGCCATTTGGCCGGCCAAAAATGGTCAAGGATGACCAAAAATGGACGAAATGTCGGTCACAAACAAAACAAAAAGACCAATGAATGAAAATTTTGACTTTATGAAAAATATTTTTTTTTTTCGCTAAAGTGCAAGTTTTCAACATAATTGAATGAACGAAAAATATGGATTCTGTCATCTTTGTTAGTATATTATATGGTTTTGCTAGAATTAAGTATCATGTTATTAAAATCAAATGACTCTTTTTTTATTTTTATTTTATTTTACTTTTCATCAAAATGGAACCTTTTGCAATAGAAAAGAGGGAAAACTGTCGAAAATAAATGAGTTAATGCTATCTGAACATATTTTGGCCAAAATATCATATTTGGCATGTAAAAAGTAAAATTGATTTTTTTTCCGGAAGTTTTCCCCCATTGCAAAGGTCCCAATAATATTTGTAAAAATCAAAAAAAATTTTTTTTTTTTTCAAGCGTTACTAAAAAAATGGTGACGTTCCAATGAATTTAACACGGATAGTTATGTATATCTCCCGATAAATTTTTATCAAATATGTTTTTATTGCTCATTTATGTTTTATTAGCGATTTACGTCCTTTTTTCTTTGATGTAGATTATTTGTTAACTAATTAAAAACGAATTTTAAAGAAAGGATTCGTACCCTTTTCGCCCAATAAGTAATATCGTTTGATATTAGGTTACATTGGCTAATTCATCTCATCAGATTATGCCAGAGAAACTATTAAATGTTTAGGGGAATAATAACAACAATAATCATAATAAATTCTTTAAAGGATATATACCATATTTGATTGTTAAAAGGAAAAAAAAAAAAAAAAAAACTTAAAAAAAAAAAAAACTTAACAGAAATTTTTGTGATTTTTGTACACGATATGCACATATCAGCCGCCTAGGTTCGGCTGTGAACAAATCTGCCAAGATTTGATCACCCACCTTTGATGAGGCTGAAAATCATTAAGGATAATGAAGCTGATAATAAAGAAACAAAAGTATAAATTATTTTTATATATGTATTTGAGGATAGATACGATTTTAAAGTTGTATAACATCAACGTAATTCAATAAAATCCATTTTGATAAAGGCGAAAAAAGATTAATGTAACGGTTTCACTCACTCGAACAATGTAAGAATGTTCTTTCTTTTTTTTCTTAGCCACAATGGAATTCATTGATTGATTCACAATCATCCATTCATCGCATAATAGTAACCTTAAAAAAAAAAAAATCGTTTTGCATGAACGCGTGGAAAAGATAATAATGAACGATGACAATAATAAGCAAGATTTCGAACTTATACAATGCGTTCAGCCCACGGGAAATCCCTAATCCAACTTTCTTTTCTACCTTTTTCTTTTTCTTCCTTACAATCATTCTAGAAGTAGGTTCACAAAAGAACCTTTCAATGTGCGAGCGATCAATCTATCATTAGATCTTCGTCCTTAGAACGACCATTTTTCTTTTGGATTTTCCATTGATTTGATTGACAACGCCAAATGCGTTGTGTGGTAATCACGTGATTGTCCTGAGTAGTAAGAATTTCGGTTTCGATAGAGAAAATCGGTGAGATAATGCTTGGGTCGTCGTAAGAACGATTCCGAACCTTCGTTCCGCATATACATACATACATTTAAATAAATAAATATATGTTAAAGTAATCTCATAAGATTGCTGCGCCAATGCGTCAAGAGCGATGGAAGAGTCGATCGTGCAACGAGGCGAAACGAGATATATCCACCCATTGGATGATAAATTTTACTGCGGATCAAGTGCGATTATTTCTTCCTGACCCTGACTTTCTCCGAGGGAATCGGCCTTCAACGGTAAAAAGGGATGACAATTGTAACGTTGCGATTTCAAAGGCAACCTTTGTCTCCAAATTCGAACTTTTGATGGTTTAAATGGGTCCTCATTATGTATCACGGGTATTAATGAATCGCGTAAAATGCGAACGTGACGAATTCACGCGATCAAGTTCTTCAATAAGAGGTGTAAAAAGAGTTTTTTTATTATTGATGGGACCTTGTGATCATTAGGATAAACAAGGAATCAATCATTTTAAAGAAAACAAATTTACTGTTTTAGCACATTTTCATTTAATAATTCATAATCGACACAAACAAAACTGCAGTTTCAAAGTAAAAAGGTTGTTTACATAAGAGCGGTGTTAGGGGGTAAAGATGAATGATGAGATATAAGCTTGCATTTGGCAAAGGGAATTTCTTGTAACCTATTTACAAGTAATTAATAAATGCAAAGGTCACCCGAGACTAACCCACCTTGCTGTTCACAAGACATGCGATATCAAGATTTGAAAGAGGAACACGATCATCTCCCTAAGATTTCATAATCGTTTTTGGAATGAATGTAAAAAAAAAAAAGATGAATGCCCCTGGTACAATAAAAAAAATGCTTTGTTTAATCTCATCCGTATGCATTGTTTTGAGGCCCCCCACCCCTTCCCCCACCCCCTTATTGACGACTTGTGGCAAATATGTGGCCTTATTGATAATACCTCAAGTGGCGTTGAGTGGTTTAACGAATATGCGATGCAAACTTTTGGCTGGTTTTTTTAAACTTTGATCAGATTCACATCACACAGGACTCGGATGTAATCGTCAATCGTGGCGCTCTCAGAGACCATGTGAGAACAAGCATGTGATATATCAATACAACGGTCAACAAAGTCTCTTTTCAATACGTTTTAAGAATAATAATTAAACCCAAAACGCAATGAGGTGAAAGTATCAAAAATCCCAAACATGTATTGTTTTTAACGGCATGCAGCTGAGATCCTGAGCCACACATCAAACAATATTAACGTGATTAGTAAGGCCAATGTTACGAAACGGGTACACTAGTACAAATTTGGTAACATGAAGGGAACACACAAACCACAAAAAAAAGATTTTTAAGGCTTGAACCGGGGCTTGGTGAGCGGTGACCAACCCTAAATGTCTCAAATTCTGCGTTGTGTGACCGTGGTTCAGGTTTCAGGTCTTTGGCTGATTGACGTTATGTGATCAGGCGGAATGCAGCATGATCAACGACCGCAGCACACTCTTTGTTAGGGAGAGACCGACCAATCAGATCGTGACTAGTTTAAATCATTGTCCAAATTATCGCCGAACTCAATAACGTTGGTAATATATTTAACTTTTAAAGTTTTTTACCATTTTACTCATTAAATTCATGAGATCAAGGATGCGTGTAACATGAACACCACTTTTTAGATTCTGCATGAACCAAAGGTCATGTGTCACCATTCGATAATGAAATTTCTATTGAAGAAGATCCTAATACAAAAATATGTTTAAGATAATTTAATTAAAAATGATTTCCATTTTCGTCTTTATAGAAAACTACTTTCAAAAAAACAGGTTTTAGAAACAGGTTTTTATTTTATTTTTTTTTTTTTGACAATTGTGCGGGGTCGGTCATGGGAGTTAATTTGAGTAACATTCTTAAAAAAAAAAAAAAAAAAGAGAAAAAAGGTGTAATATGATTAAATTGTAATGTTACAAAAAAAAAGTTCCAAAAAAAATTTTTTTAAGCTATGCATACTCATTCAAAGAGTAGAAAAAAAAAAAGGCGTAAAATAATAATAATAAAAAAAAAAAGATCTTCAAAAGAGAGTTATTCCTTTTAGGTGGCAACAAACAGGAAAAAAAAAAAAAATTTATACGGAACGATAATCCGAAATTAAATTTGATATCATCTAATTTAGACACCTGTTTATTTCTTGATTATTAAACTTTTAAGATTTGCCTTTTAATTTAAATAAATACCAAAAAAGGAAAATTGATTCTGTGCAAATAAAAAAAAAAGAAGGGTCAGAATGCATAATGTAAAGTCAAATGTGTGTACACATTCAGATTTTAAGTTTTCTTACAGATGGCTTTTTTTTTGCCAGGGGGGGAGGGAAAGCGTTTTAGAATTGAATGGTGAACACATGGTCAGTGCATAACCTTTCATTAATTGTATTCCTAACGAAAAAAAAAGTAAAAGAAAATTCTGAAAATTTTATTTTTTTTTTTTTTTGCCTTTTTAAGGGGAAAACATGAGAAAAATGAGTATGCTTAATGCGCCAGACGGATATAAACGGACGCGTGCTAATGATATACATTTATTGTGGGGTTTACAGTAGGGTATGCTAGCTAAAAGTGGTTTTTAATACTTAGGTATAACTATATCTCATGGTGATTGTGTACTTGTACTGCAAGGTTAAATGCAATGGCGATTTTCTTTTGTTTTGAAGGTGACCCCAGAATTCAAAACAAAAAAAAATAGAGATAAGGATGCTTGTAAAATGTAACTTAAAATTTTTTTATTTTCCGGTTTTTTTAAAACAGAAGGGGATCTACAACATTTGTTTTTTATTCTTGTTTTCAAAAAAGAAAAAATACAATAAAGGGGGATATTGCTTATTTTAGTAATTTTTCATTAACAAAACTTCTCGAATAGTACTCTCGTAAACCATAAACAAATAAACATGCTAAACATTACGAAGTTAATTTGTGAGCAGAAGAGAACGAGCGTTGCTTTGAAAAAAAAAATAAAAATAAAAAAAAATAAAATAAAAAAAAAACGAGCGAAAAACCATGATAAAGAAAGACGTTACCAAAGATAGCTGACAGACGGACGGTTCATTGGAGACCCCGGGTAGACAGGATTACAAGACGAAATACGAGATGGCTAAACGAGTAAACGATAGGGGAAAAAAATAAAAAAAAAAAAGGCTATTAGGAGAGGGAACATCTGACATAAAGTAACATGCAAGAACAAGTTCGAACCGGTTATTCTAAACAATACAGGTTTATCATTTTTCTAATCAGATGATTCCCAAATAAATTTAATTAATTTCCATTTCTAAAAAGGATGTGGGATTCATATCAATGAGGGACGAATTAAGCAATCCCATTTGGCGATCTATCGTTATTTAGATAAAATGTCAATGGAATTTATTTATATTGACAAAAATAAACAATATAAAAACACAATGATGGTTAAAAAGCATAATGAACCTCTATTGTGTTACAATTGTTAATTCGTATGACCTTCTTTGACTATGATGTTATTGTTTTAGAGAGATAGACTCATTTTCGCACTGATAAAGAAGTGATTAACTGATTTATCAAGATAGGCTAAAGAATTAATAAGAATGATTTAGAGTTATACAAGAACATGCAGACATAACATCATGTGTCACGCCTCCATTTCAACCTCGAACCCTTTATTTTAATTTTGTTGTTGTGATTACTATTATCAATTGTTATTGCGCATAACACCTTAAATTATGCTATAAAGTTTAGTATAACGTCAATTTACCATAATAAATTTTTGGATAGTTTGTTTGTTTTATCAGGCAAATTCATCATGATACGTATGACCGGTGCATTATTTATATGATGTTTAAATTTTAAAGTGAAAATTATTTTAATTTATGTTCATTCCTTTGAGGATTACCATCAATACCTGCCCATAGAATTCGTTAAATGTTTCACAAGAAAAAGCTTGGCCCTCAAGTGACGTTTAAGGGTTCCGCACGGATGAACCGAACTGTTTCAGTTGTTTCAGTTATTTTAAAATGAAATCCCTTTCAGCAAATCCCACTGAATAATAAAGTTAGACTAGCTGACATCAAATGTCTCTTTTTCCAAATATGTTAAACGGCATTAGGCTAATTTTTTTTGCGGGATACAAAGGTTGACGTTATCCTCCTTCCTCCGGAGTGTTAATCCCCGACTTATTAGGGCGGCTCATTTTGGCTCATACTGAAGGTACGTTAAGAGGTTATTTGTTTGTATATTTTGTTAAATTTTATTTGTTTGTCGGTTAACGACATATTTCAACAATGTCAAATCTTGCCTCCGATGACGTCCGGATGTGTCGATTATGATATACTATGAATGAAATGTTCAAAAAAAAAAAAATCATGAAAAAAAAAAAGATTATTAAGAAACGGGAGAATCTAAAAAAAGCCATGAAGATTGAATTTCTTTTGATTTCATTTAAAAAAAAAACAAGATTTCAATCTTTTGGGCTGATTGAATTTAAAAATTTTTTTTTTTTTTTTTTTTTTTATACGTGCTATTATATAATAAATGATGAACATATATATTTTCTATAAAGAAAAAAAAATTAAAAAAAAAAAAAAAAAAATAAGAAGTAAGGTCGTAAGAGACGATTTATCCTTCCTTTATTTTATAAAATATGAAAGCCGAGTTGGGTTAACCTTCGGCTCAGAAACAACATAAAAAGTATATTATAATATATTTTTTTAAAATAGAAAAAATTTTTTTTTTTTTTGATCTTTTGTAAACTGTAAAAAAAAATGATCGACTTTATTGTATGAGACGCTTAGTGTCACGAAAAATTCGATACCTGCATTTTGCATGTATGAGCCTTTTTTAGATTTCAAACTACTTAATTACCACAGTCGTGGTTTAATATATAACGACAATCAATACCATAAAGTGTTCCTTTGTCATACTCATTTGTTGACATAAAATAACCGTATATAAAAAATTGTCTATATAAACAACGAATTTAATAAACTTCTTTTCCTTCACTCAACAACCATCGTTGAAAAAAAAAATCTGATTTTTAAATCGTATCAAATTACAAATAATTTTTCGATAAAAATTCTCTTTACAAACGAAATTACAAAATGACTGAAAAATCAACTCAACAGAAAGAATTCGTATTCATTTCCGTCGACGGAAAGCAAACAAAAAATATTGCGATAACCCCCCCAGAAAATTTGAAGATTGAATTCCCTCCAAAGTTCACCGATTCAGAACTTGGTCGTAACCATGACAAGAAATCGCAAGGAAAGTCAAAGAAGCCACCAAATGCCTTTATATTATTCAGAAAGAAATACGTTGAATCCTTACATCGTCTTGGACATCGTGATGCCATGAAGAAGGTTTCTGGCTGGGCTCGAGACGCTTGGAATAAATTACCTCAAGAACAAAAGGAGCAATACGAGCAATATGCGAACAAGGCTGCAAAATTTTATCAGGAGTGGGAAATAAAAAATCCTCAACTCGTACGCCAAAAACAAATTAAAAAACCAAAAAAAAATAGTCAACCCACCCAAAGTCCAAAACCGATCGTTCAAACTCAGGCAATGCCCGTACAATTTACAACACAGACAACACCTCCAGAGTTGACCGAAGTTGATACGCGGAATTATTACACATTTGATGAACCCATATATTACCCACTCGTATACGAACAAACAGAAACAGATCAACTTTACAGCGATTATAGTTTCTATAATAATTTGGAAAATATTCCAACTACTGATATCAACACTCTCAATTATTATTACGATTTTTTCGATATCTTACCTGTTCCGGTTAAGGACAATTCTCAATTAGTCTGAGCACAAATGCTATATTTTGTAAAAATAATAAACAATATCATATTTTTATCCTTAAAATTATTTATTTAAACTTTTTATTTTCATTTGTATATTTATCAAAAAAATTAATTCGGCATTGGTTACCTACATTTTTATTTATTATTAACACTTCATCTTTTGTTCTATATGATTTTTAAAAACTTTCGATAAATTTGGCGGTAAAGTATTATTTAGTCCCACCTACTCTGGCAAATCAAAAAAAAAAAAAAAAACAAACTTCGAATCGCAATCACAATCACAAACAAAAAAATTTCGTTATTTCTCACTATTAATATTTAAGTTATAAGGAAAAAAAAAAAAACTATACAACACAATTATGATTTTTTTAAGACTTAAGTAATTTTATTTAATTTTATGAATTTTCCTCGTTTCGATTTATTTAGTCTCAAACATCGAGTTTGATTTTTTTTTATTTTTATTTTTATCTTTATTATTTATTTATTTACTTTTCTTTTTTTTTTTTTTGGCAATTATTACTTAGCAAATTTCTTATATTTCTTTTATCATATTAGAACAAAAGAATTTCTTTTTCTATTTATTTACTTAAAAAAATAATAATAAATTTACTCAAAAGACTCATCTTTTTTTTTTTAATCTACTTGGAGGGAGTTTTTTTTAATCGTGGAAAAAATTGGACATTATTTCTTTTTATATATATATTTTTGTATAGTAATCTTTTTTTATATTATTATTATTTTATTGGAATTTTTCGTGGTTGATCCAGAAAAAAAAAGGACATTAAATTCAAAAGTATTTAGTAAAAGCAAAAAAAAACCGTTTAATAATATCACTTGTTATCTTTTCTTCCAATTCACACTTTTTTTTTTATTTATACTTAATTTTCTGTTTATAATTAAATCATTTTTATATTATTGTAAATAAAGATCATGAAATTATCGGAATCTCTTTTATTTATTAAAATTTTCTCTTTGAAAAACTTATTTATTTAAGATGAAAAAAAAAAAATACTTTTTTTAAAAATGATGTATTTACTGCGCATCTCGACGTACACAGCAAAAAATTTTTGTTCATTACGATAACCCAAAATGAAACAAGGATTGTTTAAATGTAGCATGTGGGCATTTCCTTTCTGCACGCTGCGCAGTAAATTTCGTTCAGTCTTTTCTTATTAGAAGTCCACGTTCCACAGTTAATAATCAAAGGGGATCCTCGAGTCCAAGTTTCATTGGATACCAACATACCTTCTTTTTTTTTTTTAATGTTGATATGCGCATTAAGAGACATGCCGGATGGGGATGGATGTACATGAAGGAATTTCAAATTTACCCTATTTGTATCACCCATGTAAAAAAAAAGGAAAATTTTTCTTTTTTGAAAATTCGATTGCCATGCCGTTTTAAGAAGGGTTACAAACATACATATCCTTGCGTTTTGAAAGAAGGTAAAACATTTTTTTTTTTTTTTTAACAATGCAGAAGTGTATGCATCATGTTGTTATCTTTTTTTTCATTATTATTTTTTTTTGAAAAAAATAAAGGCGACAAGTTTTTTCCGGTGGGGGATCTGTTCAGCTGTATCATATTGTATGATGACAAAGGTCCTTGCTGAATAAAGGTGAGGTATATCGTTATTTATGTCATGTACAATGAGAAAGAGTACTGTGGCATGATCGCATTTGTTATCAACAAATCACGCTATGACACTTTCTGAACAACGAAAAAAGGTTTCATTGTGTTAATCTATTGTGAGGCGCAGTAATTCCCTGGTATGGTCCAGAGACAAAGACGTACATATTAGTTTTTCAAATTGAGAAAAAAAAAATATCTTCCGATGTGCCCGGACAAGGAATGACCTGGTGCACATACATTTACATGACGTGAGAAACAAAGGGTTCGTCCAACATCATCGATATCCATGATAAGGATTTGCGTCATCGGTAAATGAAACTAATAAAGGAAAGAGAATTCATAACGAACACGATTTCGTAAGTTGGTAAGTACAATGTTTTAGGTATTTGTACGCATCTTAATAAATGATATCATACAAAAATGGAAATATTACGATTAGGTTGACAATAAATCGCGTGGTGCTTGACGTTTCATCTCTGCATACCGAATTTCGGCTAAATTAGAGAAAAAAAAAAAAAAAAAAAAAAAAAGTTCCCACTCTAAAATTTTATATAATATGATGTGACTTTTTTTTTTGTTAAAAAGTGTTCAATCAAACCCCACAAATATCGCTTGGGAATCGCGGCGTTTGAAAGTGAAATGTCCGAACCATGAATGAAACATGATTAGGAATTATTAGATACGATCTCTGGATAAACTATAGGCTTGAAAGAGGCTATTGTATCTTTGATTGTATTCATGTAACGATCAAGATTGGCAGTTGGGCAGTTTATTTCCATTTTAAACGGTTCCATTGAAAGATGATGTCGATCATCTTCTTTTCGACCCTCCATCCAAAGAATCATTCATCATCATCATCATCATAATCATCATCATTATTTTTTTTTTTTTTCAATGAATTAATGCAACTGACTTTTTTGGAAGTTCAATTTAATTAAACGCCGTAAATAATGAACTTCGTCTTGCATGAAAAGAAAAAAAAAAAAAAAATTTGAAACAATGCATTGATGTGCGTGTATCACGGCGTGACCCCGCTAAATGCCAAGTGACACCATTTAAAGGCAATTTCTTAATGCAAGTTGCACAAACTTCTTATTTTAATGTTATTAAAACGATTACACGACAGACAATGGAACAGGTTTTTCCATTTAAAAATCAAGTTTATGTCAAGAATTGGCGAAAATAAACTGTAATACAGAACCTAAACTATATTGTAATTTAAAATAAGTGATTGATGATTTAAATTAGATCATCTTTATTTTGCATTAAATTTTATTTCAAAAATAGGTTAAAATAATAAAAAAAAGATCTTTTTTTTTTCGGTTGAACAAAAATCTCCTTTGTTACAAAAAAAATCATATTAAATCAATTACGGAAATTGGGCAAAAGCTACTTTAAAAACTTTAAATTATTTATGGTATATTATTAAAATAATAATAAAAAAAAAACTAAAAATGACTCTATTCCGCTCTTTCATTATGTCAGATTTTTTTTTTTGAAAGGTTAAGCATTACTAATTAGTTTCATCTCTCCCCCTTTGATAGAGAAAATGTCGCTGTAATGGGGACAAACAATAATTTATAAGCTTCGGCTGGTCGGCTGGTTTGGTTCCCTTTGAAAGGACTCCGGAAGTTATTATTTTAAGTAAGTTGAATATATTAACAATACCCTTATTGTTAGAAATGATCGTCACAGGTTTTTTAAAGGGGCTTGGATTGACCTTACGGGTTTGTTTTAAAAAGATTTTCAAAATGTTTATGTAATTATCGCGCCGACGATCTAAATGTAATCATGATTAATTTAAAGCTATTACTAATTATGGAATCGAGATAAATTCATTTAAGAAGCCAAGAAAAAAAAGTATATATAAATCGTTTTACCAAAAATATGTTGGGCGTAAATAAAGTTTTTTTTTTTTTTTTTTTTAATTAACCAAACTAATAAATAATTTATATATTGTGTACAATATATTCTTTCAAAAAAAAAAAAAAAAAAAAAAAGTCATTTTTAAGCGTGCATGTATCTGCATGTATCATTACGAAAGTACTTTCTAAGAAAGTGGTAAAAAAATATTCTAGAAAAAAAGATGTTGATATTGCATATGCAGCTACTTTGTCATCATACACCATCTTCCGTCCCGTCTATTTTCGTTACCAAGCATGTGTTCACACTTTCTTTGCGTATGATATTTGAAAGCAAACTGTGAGTCTCTCGTAGGATTTACCGCACATAGAAGTTAAAAAAAAAAATAATCACGGAAATCGATTACGATAATGAATCTTGGTCTAACCGGTTTCTGCGTTGTGTAGCTCAGATGCTCAAGGGCTTGCATCCAATTTTACATAAAACGATAAATTAAAGCTTGACAATGAAATTAGAGTTTGACAAGATTTTAATGTTCTTTGTTTAGGTGCATGCTTTGTGTTGCATCTTTAAAGCTTGTCCTACGAAGATTATTTATTAATTTAGTCTTGGTAGTTCCCTTCCTTTTTGTGTCTTACATATTTGTTTACTTGTTGCATCATTATTAAAAAAAAGTACTTTTTAGGTAAATTAATTAATTGCACTAAAGTAAGCATAAATTAGATTAACATGATTGTTAAATTAGTCTAGATTTATTGAATTTTTGATGTGGCTTGCTTGATGTGCCCGATATTCTGTGAACGCCCGGCATTACGCCTCGCTTTACGTTAATCAGCGCACGTGTTACGAGCATCCTTCACTAGTAATGTTGGATTAATTTCAGCAGGATTTACATGATGCCTAAATTAAGGATGCGAATTTATCATATACCTAGACATGCACTAAGAATTCGAAAATGCCTTCTATTAATGAATCCCAACAATCCATCCTATTGTAACAGCGTAACACCTCGCGAAAACAATCGACTTTATAATGAGAGAGACGTTATACATTGTTCCGTGCCACAAACAATCGTTTTCTATTTATTATTATTCCCAAAGGCGCCTCAGAAAAAACACGTGTTTTCTTGTCAATCATGTCTCGTTTTAGCATGAAGGACGAATTCTCGTTAGTCGCCTGGATGTTTAAGTTTTAATAATAAAAATAATAATAAATACGAAGAAAAAACAAATGTCCTTATCCAGTATAAGAAATGACGAAAACGAAAAAATATCCCGTCATCTGACTCAATAGAAAATGGCTAAACCGAAACCTTATTTTCGGCGGGATGGAAATATTATACAATTTTAGATTAGCGTCACCCAGAATGCAGAACAATTTTTTTTTTTTTTTTTTTTTTTTTTTTTCCTCGACAACAATCATCTTTTTCAAAAAAAGAATCAAGGGAATTTTTCTTATTTGCTCCTATTCATATCATATGTCATGTTATAATTTCTTCAGATAAGTTGATGAAAAAAAAAAAAAAAAGAGATGTCATCCATTCAACTCCAGGGGAAAAAATCGAAATGGAGAAGAATTTCGTAAAATTATCTTTTCATCATGTGAGGCGCAAGAAAATTGTTTCGTAAACACGTGAATGACTAAGGGAAAAGGGAAACTGGCGTAGTATATTTCCCACATAAAATGTCATTTTATTCTGCATCTAACAATACCAATTGAAAAAAAAAAAATCAGGCATGTAAGAATATTTAGGTTAGCATGGATTTTGGTCAGATTTGACAGTCGCTTGTGATCAAATGCTCGGAAAGTTCGATCGAGATTTAGATGTCAAATCGTAAAAAAAAAAAAAAAAAATTTGGGAATTTGGCGCTTTTTTTTATTTTATGTAATTTTAACTATAAATCTTATTTTTTAGAGTATCAATTTAATAACTGTACGCCCAAATATATATATATGCGTTAAAACAAAACAGGATTTCTATTAATTTTAGTCGAGATCAACAATTAAATATCATAAAGTTTATTAAACAGAAATATTGGAGGAATTCGGAATTCGAATACAAAAAGCACTTGGCCAACCTCGTGATCGTCGGCAAAAGTTCCTTCTAATTGAACTTTTTTTTTTACTAACCAACTTTGCTTTGACTTATTAAGTAAACTTGTGCGCTGTAATGAGACACACATATTTTGAAATTATTATATAACGGTATTTCGTATCGAGACGTACATTTTGTATTTAATTTAAAATTTTACATTTTTTGAAACAAATTTTTGAATACAATTAAACATAAATTTTTTTGGCCTTAACGTACACTTAGACATTAAGTAAATATATTCATCATATTAAGAAAATTGTATCCTTTAAACCTCGGATCGGTTGGATTCATATTCGCAGAGATCGCCTTTTTTAAAAAAACAAAATAATATATTTGTAAAAGTGTCATTTAGAAAGAATCCCGGCTGTATTTGAACAAATAATTAGACATCTGAATTACTTATGATCTTTTTGAATGCTTTAACCATAAATTAAATATGTGAATGCTTAAAAGTAATTGTTTGCATAAAATTTAAATGAATTACATACAACATTTGATAAGATGAAGTATGAATCTGAACTTTTAAAGGCGCACTTATATTATTATACTTAATATTTGACAAGTATAATTAGCATTCAATGTGTATTAAGTCCGAAAATCTTTAATCTTAATTATAAAAAAAAAATAAAAAAAATTTTTTAGTCAAATTTACTTGTATAATTGAATATTTATTTATAAAAATTTTCGATTACTAGTGATAAAATATAACTTGGTGTATCGATGATAATTGTTACCTTTCAAATAACATTATATTTAAATTGTTTAAAATAAATTTAGTAAAGAAAATAATATATCATTATTCGGTCATTTATATGTTTATAATTTATTGAAAATGTATAATGTAATAAATTTATTAAGATAGATATTCTATTCTTAATAAAAATCCTATATGGGATCGTCAATTGTAACTTATTTTTAATTACAATTTAGTGATTAATTTTATGATTTTAAAGAAAATGAAAATTTATCTTTGTTTTATTATATTTAATTATTAAAAGCTATTTAAACTTTTTAAATTATTTTAATAAATGTAATTTAAAAATTAAGTATTACTCGTTACTTGTTTAATAGAGTAATAAATTATTTTAATTATACTAATACATCTAATCTTTTAAATTGAATTAATTAAATAAAAAAATTAAGCTAAATAAGCTATTTAATAAAACATAAATTTTTAATAATTATTTTCTGCTTTACAATTAAATTAATATTATTTTATCAATATTTATTATATTATCATTAAATTTAATTTTTTTTATTATTTAAAATTATTAAATATAATTAACAATAAAATATGTAAATATAAATATGTATCTAATGATAATAATAAATTTATATTATAAACTATTTATTTGTTATTAGAAATAAAATAATATTTGTATTAATTATATTTAATAACTAAAATAA
>CAJVPQ010000277.1:0-32077 GCA_910591825.1 Funneliformis caledonium
GAACCTTTTAAATTATTTCTTCTAAAACATTAATGGCTTTGGCTTCCTCCTCTCGTTCTCTACCCGTTTCTTCTAAAAAATTATTAATCTTGTCTTGGATTTTATTTTGTTGGACTTTGACTTCTTCTTGTCTCCTAATCATGGCTTCTAAATCAGTAATCTTGCATTGGGTTTTCTCTCGTTCTTTTTTGAATTTAATTTTCTTTTCTTGTTCTATAATCCTTTCTTCTAAAACATTATTAATTTCTTGCGTGGCTTTGGCTCCTTTCACTCGTTCTTTAATAGTTTTTTCTAAATCATTAATCTTGTCTTGGGCATTTTCTTGTTCTTTGATCTTTTCTTTTAAAACGTTAACATTTTCTTGCATGGCTTTGGCTTCTTCTACTCGTTCTCTAATCGTTTCTTCTAAATTATTGATCTTTTCTTGTTGGACTTTGGCTTCTTCCACTCGTTCTTTAATAGTTTCTTTTAAATCATTAATCTTGTCTTGGGCTTTTTCTTGTTCTCTAATGTTTTCTTCTAAAACAATAATAGTTGCTTGCTTGGCTTTAATTTTCTCTTTTAGTTCTTCAAATTTTTCTTCCAAGATATCTAGATTTTTTTGCTTAGCTTTGGATGCTTCTTCTCGTTCTCTAATCGTTCCTTCTAGCTCATAAATCTTGTCTTAGGATTTTTCCTGTTCTTTAATTTTTTCTTTTAAAACATTAATAGTTTCATTCATGGCTTTAACTTTATTTTCTTGTTCTCCAATCGTTTCTTCTAATTCAGTAACCTTGGATTGGGATTTTTCTTGTTCTTTGATCTTTTTTTCTAAAGCATCAATATTATTTACTCGCTTAGCTTTGGATTCTTCATCTCGCTCTTTTACCTTTACATCTCTTTGAATTTCTTGCCTTCGAACATTTAATTCAGCTAATATTTCAATAAGTTTCTGTCCTGCTAATAATTTTCTTAAATTTTCTAAATCCTTGCTACCAATTTCATTTAATAAAAAGGAGACTAGCAATTGATTTTCATCGTCGGCTTCCTTTTTGCTTTGTTCTAATTCCTTGATTCTTTTTTCCGAATTTTTTAAGGCTTTTTCTAGGTTATGTTTTAAAACCATTTACGATTAATTTTTTTTTTTATTTTTTTTTTTTTTTTTGAGAAATGTAATGTAATTTCAGCCTTCGAATATCAATTACTTTCTTAGTAATTAATGTATGTATTTTTGGAATTAAGTGTAACCTCATTTGTATTACATTTCAACTATATAAAGGTGAATTATAAAAATAAGATAATTTATATAACAATATTTTAAATATTCCAATTTACAAGAAAATCCGATATATATAATGAGAGTAATTTTATATGTATTATTTGGTTCTAAAAAAAAAGTCTGGATTATGATTTATCGAGTGTCTGAAATCTGTGTAAATAAATATAAAATATATCTCTGCTCACTATTTTTCAGAATAGTTCAGGCTTCTCTGTATACATACAGTACAGTACATGCAAATTCAATAATTTCAATTAATGATAAAAATAATATCATTAAACACGATCTCATGAATTGAATAATAGACAGCGTCAGAAGCTTACTAAGATTTAAACATATGGCCCTTTGTAAACGGCCAAAAATACTAATAACCGCTTTACTTAATCTAGCCATGTTCACCAGAAGCTTTCAACTTTCATTCATCTTGATCGTTCAATCAATCAAGTTGTGATTTCGGAGTATCAGAGGTTTCTAGAACGTACCCTCTAAACGTCGTATGTAATTTCTTCTTTTTTTCGAAATCACGAATCACATTACGAATAAGAGAAAAGAATTTGAAAGTTGTAAATAAAAAGAACCCTTTTTTTAAAAAAAAAAACCAATAAATGCCGATCTGATCTTTTAGTACCATATTTCCTTTTTGAGAAAGTTGTTTTTTATAAACCGCAGCAGTCAGGATATTTTTATATATATATATATATATTTTTTTTGGATATTGTACCTTCGGGATTGAATTTCCATTTTAAACTTTTTTTCACCTTTGCGAGTAATATACGGTATAATTTGTCAGTCTAAAATGTGACTATAAGGGTTTTTCAATCTCGAAACTTTCATTTTAAAATTTTACAATGAAGAAAGGAGATTATTTAATATAAAATGTTTTTTATTGGTAAAATAAAAAAGATGAAATGATTAAAAGAAATTGTGAGTTGAGGTAAATAATAAATTGTGATAAATCAGAATTCGTCACGTTACATCTCTACTCTAAAAGGCAATCTGAATTAAATTAGAATTGACCAATCAACAAATGATTTACACAAGTTTTACTTATGAATTAAGAGCAATTTTGATGAAATATTTGTTATTAAGATAGATTCAAGCTGGTTTATTCATATTATACTTCTTATAAACTATTCTTTTTCTTTAGCAGCTTTTTAAATTATTACCTCAGAAAAAACTTCATTTTTCATTAATATTGTCGTACAAAGTTCCGAATTATCGAATTTTTAAAAAAAATTGTTATAATTATTATTTGAAATGACTAATATAAATCAAAATCATTCTTTGCCATTAAAATTAGGTGAAACGCTCATAAAATTCGAAGCGATTCATATCCTCTTTGGTAAATCAATCTATAGATGGATTGTGATTAATTACAGCACCTAATTGATTTTATTCTTTATAAATAGATTTAGATGAAAAATGAATAAATTATCTAAGTCCTTATGATGCACTTATTCTTCTGAATGTTTATAAAAAATAGATTTGTGATTTGTTACATAAGATTTATGGAAAAAAGAAGCGGTTAATTATTTTTGTCATTTGAAATCTGTTTGATTATGTAATTTTCTTATAAAGAATAATGCAACAAATTTAAAAGAACTCATTTACAATAAATTATTAATGACACATCTAGTTAGCGTTAAACTATTTTTGTATTTATCCTTGTACAAAATGCGGCGTAACTTTCTACTGTAAATGATACCTTTTGCCTTATTTAAGTAAAGAATAGAAATGCATGTTTATACTTATTAATCATTTATCGTTATTGTCCGCAGTAATCATTCCGAATCTTCCGAAATGATCTTTGTTAAAAATTAACAAATCACGGGACAAAAAAAAAAAAACGGAATTTCAAATCCTTGACTGCATAAAAAATACTAACCTAATGAACGCAGTTTTACATTTTTTTTTTATATATATATAAACGAGGTATCATGATTCATATCTTCGTTTAAAGAAAATTTTTTTATTGTAACGACAAACTCATACCAAAGGAAAATAAAATATTGCCCAACTTTTGTTTCCTTGGACTATATAATCATACAACCTTACAATACTTTTCGTCAATATTTCATAAAGTACATCATCATATCAAAACCTTTATATAAACAATAAATATCAATTACAAATTCTTTCTTTGTTATAAACAACAAGTTTTTAACTTCAAAGATTTATTTATTCATCATGTTGTTTAAAGTTTTATGTACTTCTACAATCATTTCAATTATCGCGTCAAGCGTTACAAAATCTATCCCTCCACGCATAGAACATCATCATCATCATAAAAAGTAAGTATATTCAATCAAGTTTCCACACTATTTTTTGAGCGATCACTTATGATTATTTATTACTTCTAGGGAAGAGCATTCAAGCCATACCCACTATCATGCTCCTCGTTATCAATTCTCAAGATATAGCCAAACTGTTGACGTTGATTCCACCACATGGAAATCTAAACTAAAAAAATTAAAATCTAGCAAACGAAAATTAAACTAAATTTTTAAATATTATATATATTGTATTCTTTAGTCAATTTATTACCATGTCAAAAATATTTTATAAATTAACTGTATTATAATTATTCCTTTCTGTCTTTCTCTCTCTTTTTTTTTTTTTTGTTATCAATATCGGACTGCCAAGAAATATTTTCCGGCAATTTAGTTCGAATTTATCCTATTACATTACAAATGATTCTTATTTTCTTTCTCAAAATATTAATTTTAATGATGTGACACAGTATTGTCATTAACATATCAGATTTGTGATAAAACTGACACACGTAATACTGTTCAGTGATTTCCCTAATTTATCAATAAAATATAATATTATTCGAAGTTAAAACTTTGTTCCGGATACATGTTACCCGGTAAACCATGAATATTTAATCATGGTCAATTCATTTCTGTTGGTGTTAAAATAGATAATTTATGTTATACCAAGAATATATTATCCAGAATTAATTATCAATTTATTTTATCAAAAATTCTGAAGGACCAATCCATAGTAATTGATTTTGTGTATTGTCATACTTTACGCCTAATGAATTTCCAGGTTTGGAATGATGTCTTTGTAAATACTGTCATGTGTTAAGAAAGATTTCAAAACAACAATTAATGTTAGAATAAAAGAATATTCGTTCGCTATAAAACTCAAGTCACGTGAAATGACCCAACTCGGAATTATACTGAATTTTTTCTTACTTTTAATAAATCACTTTAAGGAAAGTAAATTTTATATTCTAATAAATAATACATTTTAACTTATAAATGAATATAAAATCATATTTGTGGTATTATAGTTAAGTCTCAAATATGAAAATAATTATTATTGAATTTATAATAACAATATAAAAAAAAGCATTTCATTTTCATGTCTAAAAATTTTATTGCTTTGGCGAAAGCCCTTTTTTTATATTTCTCAGACATTGCTGTAAATTTTAAGATTTTTGCACTCCAACATATACGCCTCTGCTAGTTTATACTTTTTAAAACAACGTAAATTCTTTTTTAAAAAGTATGATTAATAATATCATAAGTAGGGATTGGAATCGATTTCGATATTTAGAATCGATTTAATCGCGATTATCGTTTCTCCAAGATTCGACTCTAAGATTCGATTTTCGATTTTCGATTAATCGATCGATCCATTGAGTTAGGTGCTTGAAGAACACCCTAAATAAATTAAATCCGAAAATAAAAATAAAATAGGAGATTATACTGTATATATGCAAATTAAAAAATATTAAAAAAAAAAAAAATTTAGTTAAAAAAATTGGGAATATTAAAAATTAAATTAAATCAAAATTTGAAAATTAAAATTATTAAAATAAGTTTTCAAAAATAAATCAAGTATAAAAATTAATTTTAAAAAAATATTAAAACCCTTGTTTATAAAAAATAATTAAAAAAAAAAAAAAATTCGCGATGTTAAACCCGATTTTGAACCGAAGCCAGGTTAGCCAACGATTTAAATCTAACTCAGGCCCGTCCTAAGATTTATTTAACTTTTTTTTAATACGATTCTTTGTGTAGTTGGTTATTAGTCAAGTCTATATGGAGACAATATAAAGGTTGAAAGTATGAAGGTGGAATTTATTATTTCGATTTCGGGAGTCTTTCTCAAGACTCATTATCTTCAAAGCGGATTTTCAAGGTTTATATACAATTCCCTATGAAAAATATATAATCCATTTTACGTACAGTAAATATTCATCGTATAATGCTCATAATGATCGTTCATTAAATATATATGTTATGTCCATATTTTAAATATTAAAAATACATAACAATGAGTCTAATACAAATTATGACTTTAAATTTTCGTGGATTTTGTATTATATTTGTCTAAATCATTTATAATTTGTACATAAATTATTTATAAAATATATATAAATTATATTATTTGTGCATAAATTATTTATATTAAATGTATTTATTAAACTTATTATGCGTATATAAATTATTTTTTAAACGTATATAAAAACCTACCATTAATTAATAATATAACATTATTATTTTTTTTAAGCTGCTATATCTTTCCTTTTGTTATATCATTATTTTTTGACAAATTTTACGAAACCTTCTTTTTCAATTTCATTATTATTGGATCTGACATTTTTAGTCTAAGATCTGTGAAGTGCAGCCTGCCTTTGCTTCAAATCACTTTTCTAATATTATTGTTAAAATTATTTAAATAACAGATGGACATTTGATTAATTGAAGAAACAATTTACTTCGCAACATTTTTGGGTGAGTGGAATTCATTAGACTTGTTATTAAAGCCAGTAGGGCTGTTGTACCCCAAATGCGTTAATGACTGAAATGCGCATTTGGGATATCCCAAATGCGCATTTCGAATATCCGAAATGCATATTACGGACAATATCTCAAATGAACATTTCAGAATGTCCCAAATGTACATTTCGGATATGTTCCAAATGCACATTTCGGATTTCTAAATGCCAATATAAAGTTTGTTTACAAATTCAATAAAAATAAAGATTTATAAATAAAATATAAATAATAAATATAAATAAAATATAAATTATTAGTCTTTCATTTAATATACTCAAATCATTAGTGGTCATTTAGGACAATCCAAAATGAGTCTAAATTAGTCTTTTGGCATATCCTAAATGCTCATTTGTGATATCCTAAATGACATTTGGGACATTATCTGAAACGTGCATTTGGGATATTATCCGAAATGCGCATTTGAGATATCCAAAATATGCATTTGAGACATTATCCGAAACATGCATTTGGGAAATTGTTCGAAATACGCATTTAGGATATCTGAAATGTGCATTTAGGACATTATCTGAAATTTTCTTTGGGATATTATCCCAAATATGCATTTGGGATAAATACGCATTTGGGGCAAGCGAATATCCCAAACGATCTTTGCATTTGGGATATCCCAAATGCGTGTTTCAGACATCAACGCATTTGAGGTACAACAGGGCCACTTTCAGAAAGATTTAACACTTGGCTTTCCATATTAAGTAATGATGTATCTAACTTTCGTTTGTTTTAGTATCTGAATTGACCACTTTTTGTTTTTCTTTTCTTGCTTCAGAAAGCATTTTTTCCCATTTTTTCATAAGTTCTTCAATTTGTTAATTAATATTTTGAAAATCGTCTATTACATTTAAATAGAATTAATTTATTAAATACATTACAATATTGAAATTTAAAAATAAATATAAATTTGAACTTACTTGCAGAATTTTCAACAGGACTTTTATGATCGTTTCGAGTATAATTTCTTTTATGCTTAAATACTTAATTGGATTCTATTGTATATACATTATAAACACAATATTTTACTAATAAAAAAAATTTATGATGTGTAAACTGTATACCTTTCATTTTAAAATTATTATCAGGTTTTTTAGTTAGATGACAGTTATTACCTATAGAAAATTATTAACTTAATAAATATATCAAATTAATTTGATACTTATTGAATACTTATGATTTATATTTATCTTGCAACGCATAAGGTATACTAAAGGTCAATCTCCAATACAAGGTGAAAAAGTTGGATTATTCTTCTTAAATTTTCGAATAATACCTGCTCTAATTTTTTTATCAAGATTCTTGTATTGAACTTCAGTAGAAGTATGATGCTTAATAATATTAAAAAAGGTAGTCTAGAAATACAAAAAATTATAATTATTAAAGAATCAAATTTTAATAGTTTATATTAAAATTATTTATTCTATAAATTTTATATACACTTTTTTTTATCTTTAATTTTAAGTGTAAATCCATAAATTAACCTGATCCTGTAGATGATTTTGAAATTAGTTTTATAACTGAATGATCTTCACTATATTTATCATCCTTAAAAATGTAACATATCAGTATATTAGAAAGTATAAATTATAAAAATTATAAATACAAGTTATATTTAAAATTTATCTCTGAATCCTCCATATTCTCTGCATCTTCTAACTCCTATTCAAAACTTGATGATTCTAAGCTAAATTGATGTTTCATTGATAATTTTTGGGATATAATACATGTTTTTATATCTCTTTGAATATTTTATCCTTCTCTCTCAGTTCTCTAGCACTTTTTTTTTTATTTACTTTATCTTTTAAATTTTTATTTTCTTTTTCTAAAGCAGCAACGCAAGTTAAAATAAATGATAATATTTTTCATCTACCTCTATTTGCATACTACCAATATTTTTGAAATTTTAGCAAAATCTTCAATATCTTTAGGACTTGGTGACTTTCTTTTGATAATAGGTTTGATGACATTTTTCTTTAATTAGTCATATTTAAAATAAGTATAGTCAACTCTCTATAAATACACTCTCTATAAGTGCACATTTTCTTTAAATATACTCAATAGCTCAGTTCCAAGTTTGAACCTTAATGTTAAATGCACACCCTCCCTATTTGCACTGTATAACAATTTTTTGATCTAAACTATATATGTAATATTTTCTATAAATGCATTCATGTGATTACGAAATGTCATCTGAGAAAAATGGTATCTGTTTGTTTCATAAAATTTTATAATTTTCATTATTTGACAACTGGAAGATTAGATATTAGATCAATAATTGTAAAAAAATTCTCATAATATAAAAGGAGTACAATTTCCTATTTTTTTTAGCCCATATCCATAATTCCTTCACATATTAGAGGTTTCATTATCATTTTCGTATTCTTTTTCTATATTTTGAAGTTTTAAGATAAGAAATGAATTTAAAAAATTCAAGCATAAAAAAGCATAAAGGAATCCAATAACTTTACCCTTTTAATAATTTCATTAACTTCAATCCCTGCAGTTTAATTTTGAAAAATAAAATAAAAATCCTGAACTCTTTTGTAATCAAATGCAATTTTTTGATGATTTTCTTAAAAATGCTACCATCTCTTTTTTGTTTAAATGGATATTGTAATATCACTTAGTGAGATCTTATTGTTTTTCTTTTCTGATGTTACTTCCTACAAAAAAGTAACTCTTTCAAGTTCTCAAAAATATGAACTTTATTTATATGCTAATAAGAACAATAAAACCTGAGCTCAATATATCAATTGGATTGAAAAAAATGGGATGTTATAGTTAATGAGTCTACTATAACACGAATTTTACAAACTAAGAATAAATGACTTATCACTGAATTTACTCAATCAGAACAAAAACATCATAAATCTGTTACATTTCCTGAATTAGAACTTGCTTTTAAAGAATTTGTATTGAATTATCAATACTGTATAATTTTAAATAATGCAATATTAATTGAAAAAATAAAATTATTAGCAAATGGATTGGAAGTTCTTAAAGATGCCTTAAAATTTTCTTTCAGTTAGCTTCAAAGCTTTAAGAAACGCAATGAAATTCATCAAAAAAATTTCAAGTAGAGGCGGCATCTGTTGATCAAGCTGCTATTACTGAATTTTTACCATTATTGCATAACAAATATTTTAATTATCCTTATAAGTGAATTTATAAAATGTGTCTATTTTATTGGTATGTATTTTTTTTATATTTTATTTAATATTACATTTATATTAAATGTAATACTCTTTATAGGTTAGAACTAAACCAAATTTTGGCTATAAAGCATCTTTCTAAATATAAGAAAAATAAGGAATACCTTTCTATTACTTTATGTACAAATACTGATAAATCACACAAATTGCCTCCTTTAATAATTGGAAAATACACAAAGTCATAATGCTTTAAAATTATTAATATTTCTAATCTCCAAATGATATATTGAAGTAATTCTAAAATATAGATGCTTATAACTCTCTTTTAAAAATAGCTTCAGAAATTTAATTATTTAGTTATTTAAAAATATAAAGGCAAATGAATTTTGCTTCTATTGGATAATTGTTCAAGTTATAATTTACAAGATTTAATTCTTTCACATGTTGATATTTATTTTTTACCTTCCAATATAACTTCAAAGATTTAACCAATAGATGCAAGGATTATTATGTCTTTTAAAAGACATTATTATCTTTTACATATTCAGTAAGTTTTTATTTATAATATTCTAGTTTTAATTATAATATTGAAGAATACATTAACAAAAATAATTTTTTAAACATATATTAATATTATTTTAATTTTAGTTGGATGTTAGAGCAAATTGAGACTGGTGAAGATATATGAGATTTAAAAATGAATATTTTACAAGTAATCTGATATATTATTCAAAGTTGAAATGAAATTACAATTAAAACAATCCAGAATTGCAGATATCATACCAAAATTCTTTCTTCTAATACTGATGATATTGGATTATATGATGAAATTGATGAAACTGATAATCTAACAGATGAACTTCATAATGCATTTAAAGTTCTTCATCTTCTTAATGCAATGCAAGTGAAAGAATTTCTTATTATATCTGAAAAAGACATTACTTATGAAGTTCTTAAAGATGATCAAATTATTGAAGAACTTATAGATATTTTTAAATCTGGTAAAAATAATACTAATGATTTGAATGAAATGAATGATAATACTAAAATTCTAATTATTAGTACTAATGTAGCATTTAAAAGCTTAGAAAATATTTGTACATTTTTACTTCAACAAGAGAATATAAATGAATATATAAAGTTAATAGGTATAATTGAAAAATTTATTAGAAAACAAAAGATAAATTTAATGCAATAAATAACTATTGTATTTTAATTGATAATTGTTTTATTCAAATAAAAATATAATAATAAAGTTAATATTTTGATATCAATTGACTTTATTTACTGATTATTAATGTTTATATTATATAAATATATATTTCTTATAAATGCACACCTTCTATAAATGCACACTAATGTTTGATCCTAAGGAGGATGCATTTATAGAGAGTTGACTGTAAATCTAAAAAAATAAAGTTTAAAATAAATCATAAGAGCTTTTATACATTATTAAATTAAACTTTATAATTAAATATATTACTATGTAATATTGTTAGATTTTACTTATTATTAAAATTTATGCTAAAATTTATTGTAATACAAATAAGAAATAATAAATAATTTTACGCTAAAATAGGCTTATATTTAATATGATATAAATAATGAAATATAATAATTCTCACACTAAAATAAACTTATATTATAATATAAATAAGGAAATAAGGATATATATATAGTAGTCGCATTAAAGTTTTTAATTGTTTTTATTAATTTTTTATTAAAAAAAATAATTTGATTTTTTTAAATTGAATTTTATATCATTAAATTAATTATGTTAATTCAAAATTCAAATAAATTAAAAACTTATTTATATCTATTCAATATATTGCAAAAAAAAATATTGAAAGTAAAAATAGAATGTTAGTTTTGAAATTTATAAGAATTAGACATCATTAGACATCATAAAAAAGAATATGAAAATTTATCATTAAATTATTATTTGAGTTTAGTTCTGAATTAATTTTAAGTTTAAGTCTTTCAGATTTTGATTCTAATTCAACAGAAAATGAAAAGATTGATTCTTCATCAAACAATATTAATGATATGTTAAATAATATATCAGATCTTGAAAATACTGAAGAAAATTAAATAGATATAACTAATTTTAATATAACTTCAGATTCTACAGATTCTATTATAGAAAATATAATAGATTTTAATATGAAAGATAATCGAACTTCTGATTTTAATATGAAATATAATTGAACTTTAAATTCTAATATAGATTATGATTGGATTTCTAATGAAGATGATTTAATTTCAGATTTTTTAATTGATAAGTTATTTGACTCATCAGAAAATATATCTGATAAGGAGTTATATCGATAATTTAATATAAAAAATTAAATTCTAATACTAATAATTTTATTTTAATTTAAATTCTAAAGAAAAAGTACATTTATCAAATAAAATGTCTAATGCATTAAAATTACTTAATATTAAATCTCATTGTAATTTAACAGATAATGCATTTTATCAAATAATAATTGCAGTTAATGATAATAATATTAGTCTTTATAAGACAAAAAAAAATTGAAATCTATAATACAAATAGATCTAATATTTGTTAATATGTATTCTAATTCTTGTTATACATATACTAGATATTATAAATATTATAATAAATATGAATATTGTTATACACTAAGATTTTAAAATAAAACATATGATAAACTATAATTTCAAATAGCATTTTTCCTATCAAAAGTCACCTTATTATTTAATATCAAGATCTAATATATACTGATAAATTAAAATATCGTGTATATTATACTCAACGTTAAGAATTTAGTTCTGATAGAAAGATCAATGATATTTTTGATAGAATGAGATATAATAAACTTTTATCTAATAGGTATTTTTGTGATTATAGAGATATTGCATTAATTGACTCAGTAAATGATTATCAAATCTTTTGACAAAAAACTGATAATTGCTAGATAATACTAATAATTAATGCAAATATCTGTCCAAAAAATCATGTAAAAAGAGAAAATCTTATGATAATAGCTATTATTCTAAGACTAAAAGAACTTAAGCATTTTAATTTATTTATATATTCTATAATTGAAAAATCAAAAGAATTTGAAGGTATATATATAATTTAATTTTTTTAATACCTAATTACATTTTTAATTAATTTATTTTTATAATTATTTAGATAGAATTGATTATTATGATAGATTAATGAAATATTAATGAAAGAATCTTTTATATTATATATATATATATTATCATGATCAGGTGATACACTAGGTTTCACAAAGCTTATGTATCTTACTGGTCATAATTCTTACAAAGGATATCAGTTTTGTAATATTTATAGTATTTATATAAATTATGTATAATTTCCAATTATATCTCCAATTGGCTATGAGAAATGTAGAATTTATAATTCTAAAAATTTGCTTTTATGTACTCATAAACAGTTTAGAGATTATATTCATTAATTAAACTAAGCAAATACATCAAAAAAGAGATGATTTAGTAACAAAGTTTGATATGTATGCTAAATTTATAGAATGCTTATTAATTATTTATTTATTTTTACTTAATTTTAATAATAAGAATAAAAGAGCATAGTATATTATTTGATTTAAAAGTAATACAATTTTCAAATTCTTTTTTAGTAGATTTTATATATCTTATTTATAAAAATATAATCAGCTATATGTTTAAATTTTGGATTAAAAATTTTTTTAAAAGAATAGTGAATAAGATAATAGTGATTACATGCTTGACAAATCTGTATAGAATGAAATTGAAAATAAAATATATAATATATGAAAAATACTTCCAGCTTATTTAAGATGACCACTATGTAATATAGCTCTTTATCATAATAAATACAAAGCAGACAAGTGGTCAACATGGATAACATTATATTCTCTACCTCTTTTAAAAAAACAAATACCAAAAAACACTATATTGAATAGGTCAATTTTGTTAAAGCTATATATTTATGTCAAAAATTAACATTAACTACACAAGATGTAAAAGATATTCAATTTTTATTTCAATCCTTTTATAGTAATTATAAAGGTAAATAAACAAACATTAGATAATAACTTAAAAATATTGTTTATCTAATTTATTATTATTATCTTTAGAGAATATTATTGTATTAAAGAAGAATGTATTAGTATAATGAAGCTATGTTTTTATAGCATATTACATATTGCTGATAGTATTAAAAATACTGGTCTATATTAAGCTACTTGGTAGTTTCCAATAGATAAGTATGTAGAATGTTTCTTCCTTTAGTCTGATTATACCTTCACCCTTATAATAACATAATTAATAATATTCACATTTAGGAACTTTTTAATAATTTGCGATTTTATCAACTTTTTATCAAAAAATTTTTTTTATTCAACAGATAATAATCATAAAAATCACTTTGTATTTTCTCAACCCAAAAAAGCTAAAGAGTTTTATTTTCCAATAAAAAAATATCAACTTAATCAAACAGAATTAAAAAAAATAAAAGAATATTTTTTCAGTATATTATAATGTTGTAAATCAAAAACTTAAGATAAATTTATATTAATATATACTATTATTTTTTATTAAATTTTTTAATAATAATTCAATTTTTTTATAGACCTTTTCACAAAATGATACAAAATATAAATACTTGCATACAAAAAGATAGATTTTATATTAGCTCAAAATGAATTAAGAAAAATCCAGATTAGACCTAAACTAATTATTCAAAGTATAAAATTTATATTATAATTATTAATATATTTTTTTAGATATTAAAAATAATTAATTTATTATATATAAGCTATTATAGAGGTAGATAAATGGTCTAAAAAGTGATCCAAATTTATTTTGCAAACCTTTTATGGAAATGTTGAATATTATTTAACATATAAATTTGACAAAAAAATTCATTTGCTAGCATACATTCACTAGAATACAAATATTGAAAAAGATAATGTAAAATCCTTATCATTTTCAAATATGATGCTTATGAATTTATTGATACTTGTGCAATTGATCATTATATTAGATTTTTTAATTATAATGGAATATATTATATAATAGATAAGGAATCTAAAGAATTTTCTTAAGAGATAAATTTTGTATATTATATACTTATTGAATATATTTTATATACATTATTTATATATAGCTTCAAATTGATAAAACATTTAATGTATATTTTGTGTATTTTAAAAAAGATAATTTCAAAAATATAGTTGATTTATAAATAAATAATAGACATACTAGACATTATATAGATAAAATATGCTATTTTATATATGATTTATGGATAATGTATTTTTATAGGGTAAAATTTCTAAATATAACACTAACTTAATATAATACAATTAATTAATATAATAAATATAACGAATATATAAAAAATAACAAATAATATGATAATAAAATAAATATAAAAATAAAAATTATTATAGTTATTTTAACATACATAATTGATATAATAAATATAAATAATATTGTTAACATTTTCATTTTTTTTTCGCAGTAATTACATATTTCGTAAATACTATTTCTTGTAACAGCTTAAATAAAAAAAAAAATTTTTAAATTTTTAATAATTAAAAATTAACTGAAAAAAAAATAGAAATTAACCACAAAATAATATAAAAAATACAACTAAAAATAAAATTTTTAATTTTTTTTTAAAAAAATTAAAAAAAATAAATTAAAATTATTATTATAAATTGAAATTAAAAATAATATATAAATTATATCAATTATGAATTAATAGAATCAGTTATATTTTTAACATCAATGATTAGGGTATTATTTATTTTAAAAAATTTTTTAATAGATATGCTAAAACTTTAAAAAATTAAGTTTTTAACATCTATTTTACATTGTAATGATAAAATCCTGGGTAAAACCATTAGTTAATGATCACAAAATCAATTTTTTTTAAATTTTAGATATGAATATTTATCAAAAAAAATTACGTCTTTCATATATTTTGTAATTAAACGACTAATTTAACTTTTACACTATATATAAGAAACTTTTAATAATTATGCAATCATTATTTTACATCTAAAATAGATTCAATTTTTTATATAATTATCAATTTAAAATATAATATGCAATTCAATTTTCATTATCATAAGTTTATACAAGTATTAAGCAAAAATTAGAAATATATTTTATCGTCACCTTATTTACAATTGAGAATATCATTTTTATTCGAAAGGTTTAACTATCTTATTTTGCACAAATTTATAAAAGACTGAATAACATTTATATAATATTAAATATTAATCAATTAGATTTTATTTATCTTGTGACTTAATTTAGAATAGAAGTATCCTTTAAATTAAAATGAGATCAGCTAAATTTGTAATAAATGTAATGTAACATAAACAATTAAATTTCAAATATAAGATATTTTAATTAAAATATTATGACCAAGTTTAAAAACTAAAAAAATATTATTAAAAAAAAATATATATATCATATACATTAAAATACTAAAAGTCTAATGAGAGCTAAACTTTCTTTGGCTTCTTAACATCCATTTTCTATAGCTTTCTTATACTAATAAATAGCATTTTCTATATTCTTATCAGTTTCTTCACCATGTTTATATAAATATGCAAGACTTTTTTGTGCATCAATATTACCATTTTCTGCTGCTTATTTATACCAATAAAAAGCCATTTCTAAATTCTTTTTTATATATTCACCATGTTGATAATATGTGGCTAAATTATACATTGAAATTTCATTACCATTTTCTGCTGCTTTTTGATACCAATAAATAGATTTTTCTAAATTTTTTTCTATACCTTTTCCATATTGATAACATTTAGCTAAATTATACATTGCAATTTCATAATCATTTTCTGCTGCTTTCTGATACCAATAAAATGATTTTTTTAAATTCTTTTTAACTCCTTCGCCTTTATCATACAAAGATGCAAGATTATTCTGTCCTCTAATATATCCATTTTCTGCTGCTTTTTGATACCAAAATAATGCTTACTTCCAATTCTTTTCTTTTATTTCACCTTTTTCATATAATACTATGAGCATATTTTGTGCATTAATATTACCACATTTTGCTGCTTTTTGATACCAGTTAAAAGCTATTTCTAAATTCTTTTCTGTACCTTCTCCATATTGATAACATAAAGCTAAATTATACATTGCATATATATTATCATTTTCTGCTGCTTTTTGAAATCAATAAAATACTTTTTCTAAATTCATTTCTGTACCTTTATTATATTGATAATATAAAGCTAAATTATGCATTGCAACTATATTATTATTTTTTGCTGCTCTTTGAAACCAATAAAAAGCTTTTTCTAAATTCATTTCTATACCTTCTCCATATTGATAACATAAAGCTAAATTATACATTGCATCTATATTATTATTTTTTGCTGCTTTTTGATACCAATAAAATGCTTTTTCAAAATTCTTTTGTATTCCTTCACCTTTGTAATATAATAATGCAAGGTTAAATTGTGCAAATTTATTATCCTTTTCTGCTACCTTTTGATACCAATAAATGGCTTTTCCTAAATCTTTTTCTGTACCTTCACCATAATTATATAAATAACCAAGAAATGCTTGTACATTATTATATCCTTTTTCAGCTAAATTTTTATATATTCTAAATGCTTCTTCTTTATTAATATCAATTCCAATTCCAAAATAATGGCAAACTCCAAGCTTATATTTTCCATTTATAAATTCTTTATCATAAAAATTTTTATATATTTCAAATGCTTTTCTTTCATTTTTTTCTATACCTATTCCTAATTCATAACATCTACCTAAATTAAATAATCCACATAAATTTCCATTATTAGCTGCTATTTGATACCAGTAAAATGCTTTATCTAACCTTTTATCTGTTCCTATACTACTTTCATAATAAATACTAAGATTTAGCTGTCCATAAATACTTTCACTTTCTACGGCTTTTTGTATCCATTTAAAAGCGTTATCATAATTTTTCTCAATTCCAAATCCTTCTTTATAACAATTTGCAAGATATACTTGTGCAATAGGACAAATATCTTCATTTTCTTTAGAAGCATTTAAAATAATTTAAATGCTTCACTATAATTTATCTTAATGTAATTACTATTTAAATACAAAAATCCCAAGAAAAATTGATATCTTGATTCCACATGATCTTCGTTAAGCCATTCAAAGATCTCATTTACAGTTCGATTTGAAAGAAATATACAATGATCAATAAAATGTCCGGTTTCAATGAAATTATTTCCTTCATCGTGTGATTTAATTAAAAGCTTAATTAGCTTACATATAAGAATATCCATACTATCTTCTATATTAAATATTTCCCTAAATAACTTTTCTGCCTGATATAAAATATGTTGTGAATTGCATTCATTATATATTGAATCTAAATTGCAATTCTTTAAGTTGCTCAGAAATAATTCAGAATTATTGCTATACATGCATTTAAAGTTTACTGTCTCTGTTTTATTTTCTGAAAGAATAACGGAATCAATTTCATCATTATTTTTTCCAATAATTATTGATTGAAGTGAGTTTACGACTTGTTGCATAGTAGGACGTTCATTTGGGTCATATTTCCAACATGCTAATAAAATTAATAAGTTAAATGATAGATTATTAAATAACGACACGTGAATATAAGAAATTGCACTAATATTTACCTTCAAATAGGTTACTATATTCAATAGGAGTATTCATGACTATTTGTTCTCTCATCCCTTCTCGAATTTTCATAATTAAATTTGCATCATAATCTACATTTTCGGCATAAAAAGGTTTATGCCCACTTGAAATTTGCCAAAGAAGGACTCCAACACTATAAACATCAGACTTTGGGTTTAATATGTAATGTTGGTCTTTGTTCTTATTTTGAATATTATTCAAATATTTTGGATCAATATAAGGAACAACACCAAACACATCTGTTGAATAACTTGACGCATCAATTATTTTTCGCGATAAACCAAAGTCTGCCAATTTTATATGGTTCTGATGTACAAGTACATTTTGCGCATGCTAGGTAAAAATAAAAATAAAAATTATCTTATTTATATAAATTATCGATAACAAATCAAACAAAATTATTCTTACCAAATCACAGTGAATAATTCCTTCGTTATGCATACATGCTACAGCATTTGCAAGTTGCAAGGCTAGTTGATATTTACAACTCCATTCTAGGTTATTAAAATTTTCTTTTAAATAGGATTGCAATGATCCGCCATCAGCGTATTCCATAACCAACAAGTACTTGTTTGTTGAATCCGATTTTGAGATCCCATAAAATTTTATAATATTTGCATGATAATCAACTTCGCGTTGCATTTTTATCTATTTTTTATAGCTTAAATAAGTTAATATGTTTTGTTAATAGTAAATTACATTGTTATAGTTTACCTCATTGACCATCTCTTTAATAGTCAAATTATAGGAATGTTTTAGAGCCATGATAGTATCAGAACCTTTCCAGTTCGCGCAAGAAACATTTCCATAAGAACCGTAGCTAATTTCTTCCCAATTAGTGAATTCGGCAAAATCATAATACTTGATATAATTTTCCGATATCGCTCTTTTTAACCAATTGAAATCAGCGTTGGAATTATTTATTTCGGTTGTTGACATGTTTGTTAGACTAGCACGAACAATTTATATTGGACCATTATGTGTACAGATTCGCGGAAATATTTTTGTCACACCCTCAAGAAAATCACATTTAATAAATACTTTCGAAAATTAGTTGAATGATTTATTAACATTTAACATAATAATCACTATCATTTAAAATAAATGTTATGGTTTATTAACACTTGTTTTTTTTTAAACTTCTCTCTTGAAAATCTCTTGCATAGTGAAGCCAAAATTCTAAAATAAAATATATAAATAAATTGATTTTATAATTTAACGCAACGAGCTTAGAAATCAACTTGGTCAAAATTTCTTCAATCCATGTTAGAACATAATATTGCTCATTCTATCTATATGATATCCATACAATTATTAAATATTCATTTAATATTGAATTTTGAATACCCTTTCCATATATAATTGTATTATGCAGGAATAAAAAAGAAATTAATTGTATTGAAATATCAGTGGGATTATTTTTATTTTAGCTCAACGGAATTAATTTGAGAGAAAGAGGATTGATAATATTAATGGTTCAATCAGACTTTTGAAACAAGGCTTACATATTATACAGTATGTTTATAATTTAAATGAACTTTCTCGATGGCATGACATGTGTAGCAATTACGTTGCGTAATCCTAAAATTTTCTGTGGATCAAAGATCCAATAATCGGATACCGCTGTGAATCTTTTATGAGCATAGTTCAACAACGACTAGTTGTACTAAATGTTAAACTGTACGAAAAATATTAGGTAAATATTACAAATATCGATAATTAATCAAAATAAATTTTTTATTTTGGTATTATTTAATTTTAAAGATTCGTTGAGACTTTACTCAAAAGGGTGAATGAATTTAGATAAACAATTATTTCAAATTATTCTCTTTTATAAAAAAAACAGAGTTAGGCGAAGTCAAATGAAAGAATAATTGAAAGCATATAAATTTATAACTTCTATTATTTTTTTTACACGAGAATTTGTTTAAAAACAAACACGAAACCGGGATCATCGGGAAAATGTGCAGGTTATGACACATTTGCCGGTTGACTGGATATCTATTTAATAGGATGTGTTTTGAGAAATTCCAGAAAGAAAAATATTTATTATAATACATATATTTGAAAAACAAAAATTTTTCAAGACTTGCATTGAAATTTTTGAAGTTTCATCATTATCACAGCTCGAACACTCCAAGCCGAGAATAATGCTAGATTTGAGTGACATGACCGAATATAAATAAACATGCACCTAATAGCTCAACAATAATGAAAAATAAAAAAAGAATCAAATTTGATCTATTTTTGTGAGTTAACGAATGATTTTCATATTTTTAGCATATTTGCATGCATTAATAAATTGTATTAATGAAGTGAGGAATTCATCAATCTTTGAAGAATTATTGGGTAATGCCAAATTTTCCCACCCGAAATATTATTGTCGAATCTTCCATCATCACATTTAAAATTTCAAACTTTTTACAAATCTTTGTATTTTAACGTGTAATCTTCCTTCTTATATAAAAAAAAAAAAAATGATAAAATAAAATATGAATTTTTCGCGCCAAAATTATTGGTAACTGATCGATCGACGCATTACTTTGATATTGTGAATATCCTGACCAAATTCATCATTCTGAAACGATCCATAATTCGATTTTACAGAAATTTAATTTAATTACTTTTTGTAACCAAAAGTTGCGTCCATTATACACAAATATTTGGAATGCGTATAAATGAATTTATTCAAAGAAAAAAAAGAACATTTATTATAAATATAGGAATACTGTACGGTTTTGTAAATCCAATTTTTTTATTAAAAAAAAAAAAAAAAAAGAAAAAATTTTTTTTATTAAACATGAAACAATCAATTAGTTATAAATTAAAGATTAATTATTTAATTTCAAATGATACATCCCTAAGCCAGCAGTCTCGACCTACGGCTAAATTAAAGTATCAGAAATGCAACGAGTGCAATCGAAACAGAAAACATTTTAATAAAATTCATCAAGTCTGTGAACAATGCTATAATGATATAGCATTTCTTATACCCAGCGGTAATAAAGTCATCGATGATTTTATAAGATCATCACAAACCAATCGTGATAAGGTTGGAAGGATGGAATTTGTTCCCTATGATAGATTTAAAGACTTGGAATTTATTGCCGAAGGAGGATTTAGTAAGGTATATAAAGCAACTTGGATCGACGGCCCGATCAGGTGTCAGAGTGGAACAAAATATCAGCGTATTGGTCAAAAAACAGTTGCCCTCAAGAAACTTAATAATTCCAAAAATTTCAGTTCTAAAGAGATGAATGAGGTGCGATATTCCATTTTTTTTTAATAAAGTATTATATAAATTACGAGACAAATAACATTAAAAGTTTTTTTTATTAATATCATTTCAGTTTAAATTGTATCATGAATTTTATTTAAAATGGAAAAATAAGAATAAACATGTTCGGGTTAATTATGCAATACTTGAAACATATAGTCGTATCAATAGATATTTTGGGATTACTCGAGATCCGATCACAAAAGATTTCATGATAATTATGCCATATTATGAATCAGATCTGACACATTTCATCTCAAAGAATTTTTTCAATCTCACTTGGTGGGATAAGTTACTTAAATTGATCGTCATTATCGAAGGGCTTAATAATATGCATAGTATGAATATTATTCATCGAGATTATCACAGCGGAAATATCTTTTCTTCAGGAGTGACCGGTGATTTAGGGATAAGTAAATTCGGTACGGAATCATCAGACCCTGACGGTAATGATATTTACGGGATTATTCCTTACGTTGCCCCGGAGATCTTTCAAGGGCAAGGATATATTAAAGCTTCGGATGTTTATGGATTTGGTATGATTATGTGGGAATTCTTGACAGGCAGAAGGCCTTTTTGGAATCGAGATCACGATGTAGATCTTATGATTGAAATTTGTGATGGTCTTCGTCCTCCAATCGTTACAAATGCACCTGTAGGTTACACTGAATTAATGCAAGAATGTTGGAATTCTAATCCAGGCAAAAGACCAACAGCTACCGATATAGAATCAAGATTGAAGAATATAAAGATTTCAGAATTGAATAATGAACTTAATAATAGTCCAACGATATCCATAAATTTGACAAACATTGGACCCATAGCAACAAATAATCCGAATGCCATCTATAAGAGTAGACCCTTAGGTGCCATGATAAGATCTGCAAATGTTCAAACTCGGTAAATAAGTTTTTTTTTGATAATTAATATAATTGATGTTCGATTGCTAACGATTATAAATTTTAAAGGTTAAAGAAAGTTTGACGCTAAATCCGATTGATAATCATAAAATAAATTGGCTAACTTAAATTAGTCAAAGTTATTCTATATTTTACTTTATAGGACATTGCAAATTTAAAATTTACCATTACTCTTTTTCTTTATATTATAATGTTAAGGCTTTGTATGGTATGGTAACTCGATCCGAATTTATTGTAATACAAAGCTGCGAGTGACTCATACCACCTAAAATACTCATTAGACGACATTTTCTTATTTCACTTTATATATACAATCGAGTAAAATTTTAATGTTTAATATTAGAGATGTTAAGGGTCGGTCAAAGGCTCTTGACACTCCGATTGTTTGACCGACCAATTTTAACTGACCGGTATTAATAGTAATATGTTTAATTATCGCATGATTGAAATTATTGAAATTTAACATTTTTACTTATTAGAGAAAGTTTTTATTTAGCCAAATATTACGACATTTCTTTATATAAAATAATTTTTTTTCATTACGCGGAATTTCTTATTTTTCAAAATTTCAAATTTCAAATAAATATAATGATTGATAATTTAAATTACAAAGAATGCTTCAATTTAGTTGTTCGGCTAGTTGGCAAATCGGTCGGTTTGACCTTATTTAATCCGTTCTGAATTTAATTATAAAAAATCAGAAATTTTTTAACCGTGAAAAGTCCTCCTCCTTTTTACCATCCCCACACATTTTTTCTTTTTATAAAGAAAAAATGAATAAATTTATATATCAACTGCGACATTTTTTTAAACAAATATATAATAAACCTAGTGATAAGTGAAAATAAAGAAATAACCACAAGAGCTGCTTGAACTAAGACACTTAACAACAATTTAAAAACAATATCTTCATTACTTTTTCTATATTCAAAAAGCTCCAAGTTAAATATCGGAACAAGTAAGATGAGTTTTATTAATTGCAAAGCATCAACAAAGTATCCAATCCGGTCAACTTGTTTTTTTTCTAGTTTCTCTCGATGTTTGCCTAACCAATAGTAAAAATCCGAACCGCCTAAATTTAAAAATGAAATTTTTGTGAGTGAAAAAATCACACGTTTATTATAATGACGATTACTTTGAAACGGTAAATTAAATTTAAATGACGACTTACCAACAAAAATGCCAATAATGTTCATGCAACCAAAACTTTGATAACCGGTCACTTTTTTTGTGTACTCGTAAACAACACAGATTTCTATCAAGCGAGGTATAATTTCACATGCACATAAGATCATAAAAATAATGAACCCAATGGTCAAAAAACCTTTCTTGGTATAGTAGAGATAATAGTAACGAAACGTTATGATGGTGGATATGAGTGCAACAAATTGACATAGAGTCATTGCGATGGCCTTTCTCCTATTCCATTTATTCTTTTCCTCAAAAGGATACTTTTTCTCCATTTTTCCATTTTCAACATCTGGATTTGTCGACATTTTGAAAAAAAAATGTGAAGTTTTGAATTATGAAAAATTAATAAAAAGGTATTGTCTCCTTATACTGCCATTTAAATATTTTTCCTTATCCCTTTTAAAATTGATTAACACGAACAAAAAAATTCATCGTCGAGTCTGTGTTACACAATGATAAGACTTCATTAATGTTTCATGAGTTACTGGTAACGCGACCTATTTTTATAATGTACATATAAGGATGGGTTGGAGCCGTGGTTAAAAGGTATAACCAGTTAACCAATCGGTTAACCAGTCCAAAATCCAAAAATATACGAAACGCTTGGTAAATTTGATTGTCAAATAGCAGGTTACTTGGCAGTCGGGTTATTGGAAACTATCAACATATAATACTGTATATAAAAACAACCATATTATTGAACAAGTGACTTTTCTTCCGATTGGTCTTATTGTTTAGATTGTTAACATATCCAAACAAATGTTCATTAAGTTTAAATTTGGACAATTATTCTTATTTACTGCATATATATACTCTTCTAAATAATTCATAACCCATAGGGTTTCCGTTTGAAATACAAATTTCATATCAAATATTTGAAAGTTTTTTTAAAATAATTTCAAACGAATATCGAAATTAATTTAAATCATTTCGAAAAGAATATATAAAAAAAAAAAAATGAAAAGAAAAAAAAAAGAATGAAATACGAAAAAAATAAAAATCGATAAGATCGATCGAATTGACGATATTCGAAATCAATTTCGATATCCGAAATCATATCGATATTCAAATATTAATTATATATTTTCGAATATTTGAATTTTATTTATTTACAAACGAATATTCGAATATACTATTTCAAACGGAAAACCTAATTCAATTATGCCTTTGGTGGAACGTCCTTCTTATTTTCAATATTTTTGATTCCTATAACAATTTGGTATAAAGTTACTATGCTAGAATAGAACTATTTATCGTAAACTTATTATGTTGTGTGACGTGCAATCTATTTTCTGTATCTATGGTTACAATAGTAGGAATCGTACTTATTTACTCGTAAGTACACATTAAGAATCCATTCGTTTTTAATTGATTAATTTATTCAACTTTTTTTTTTTTTTTAAAAAAAAATAAAAAATTTTCCGAACCTCAAATTAGGGAAATCCTAACAAATATTTTGGAAGGAAAAGAAGTATGGACGAACCAAAATAGTACATGGATGCAATTAGAAAATAATTCCTTTGATAGAAGTGTTTATAGTTATGCGGAAGATATTAATCAGAATCAAGCACAAAGGACATATCATTTTCAAGTCTAAGATTTTATCTATACTTCGCGTCATCACGAAATTACAAATAATGTTGATGATGATACATGATGAGGAAAATTGCTGGTCTTCTTGATGGTTTGTCAGATATGGAAGGAATATCCATCATGTATTTTTAATGGTTTCACAGTTAGCAAATTGGCTCACGCGATCAATTTTTGCTCGATTTCGCGTTATGGATTAATTTCCGGCGGCACAAAATGCATTCCGCTTATCATTTGTCCTTATGATTATCAGTTAAACTATAATAAGAACCTCCGATTTTGTAATAATTTACTTTAATAAAAAAAGAAAAGAAAAGAAACTTCTAATAATAAAACTTTTGACCAATAAGATTCAGAATTGAGATATTTGAATGAAAGATTAATATATGTAAAATGGTACAATATGATGATTAAATTTACGTAAATTGAACTTTGTAATATATTATTAATATTGAGATTCACCAATCTTCCTTTCTTTAACGAAATTTTTGTTGCTATTGTTGTTGCTATATAAAACATTTTAAGGAACCTCATTATTAAACCGGTTTAATCCTTGTTTGATCGCCAAGACAATATTTTTTTTTAATGCGTTTTGAAATAAACGAAATTAATAATGTACTAAAATCAAAAATTCGGAGCCGAAAACGCAAAATCCGAAATAAACATGTAAATAAACTTGTAAATTTTATACATTCATTCCTAAAACGTACCTTTATTTCCCAAACCAAGCCATAAACCGGTTTCGTATGCTCATATTTTACAAGTGCGAATTAAGAACCCAAAGCCATTGAATGAAAAAAATAAATAAAGAAAACAATGGTAATGTCATACGACATATTTTTATGATTGTTTGAAGTGATTATAAAACGATTGTCCGGAAGTTTGTATTTCATGGATTATCGGGACGCGAAACGTGGCAATGTTGAAACAAAATAAAAATACGGTAATTCATTCTGGTCGATCAACCTTTGTTGGGGTAGATCCCCATTTATTTCTCTTTTTGCTCTTTGTTCATTTTTTTTTTTTTTTTTTTTGTTAATAAAGAATGTTTTAAGTTCTTTGTACATTTCGTTGTGGAAACTTCTTAAGCATGGTGAATTTTTTATTGAAGGATGACCGTTATTTTTAGCAAAAATGACGTTATCTTAGGCTGAAACCTAAATATTGTTTTTAATATATTTAAATGTGAACACAACAGATAGTCCCATATGACCCACGTTTATTTGAAATCATATCGTAATTTGTGATAAACTGCGCGTAACGAAAATCTTTAAAGCATTATCTTTTTTAGAAATTTTTTACCGATTGTCCAATAATAAAATGATGTGTACAAAATTTGCGCAAGGTAGATCAACTTGATCCAAAAACGATAATACACATTACCAAAGCGAACGTAATTTCGCTCCCCCCTGAATAAATTTATTACACTTTTGTATTCATTATAAAGTTTGGCGCGGAATCGTGCTCCATTTGGTAGTTTAAAAGGCAAGAATCGAACGACCTTTTTTTTTTTTTTTTTTTTTTTAATTTATACAAACGCGCCGAAGTGATGCATTACATTTTTGAACAACCAAATGTTTTTTATTTTCTTTGTGACTCCATCAGCAACCATAATTAAATTAGCTTTACTTCATTTGTGTAATAAGTTTTCTTTTTTTAAATGAGCAAATAAAACAAGGCAATTCATTTTATAATAAGCAAATCAATAAAATAAAGCAAACAATAAAATCATTGCATGAATGCTAGCAAGCAAACAATTAGACAAAAGGAGAATCCTTCGTCGCTAAAATTAGGATTATGTGTACCCGTTCCTTGGAAATCATTCTAGAAACTCGTTATTATTCAAGATTTCTTTTGGCGAAGTTCGGCAAATCCGACAAGGGAATTCTAAGAAGGGTTTATAAGAAAAATTTTTATCATTTAATTTTTTTTTTCTTTGCTCCAATTTCTTTGTAAGGTACCAGAATTGGCACTGCACAGAAAGGGAGAAAAGGAGTCAGCCCACAAAGAAACGAATAAGTGTATGGTTAAAAAATTAGGTTTCTGCGTGATTAATAATAACATCATTGCATGTATCCCGATTAAATATAACGTAGCATATATTATTTTAGTCTACAAATGTTCTTCCGAGGGGGGGAAAACTTTTTTCATTCAAAGAATGGGGATATGCAATTCGGCCGTCTTCGATGGAAGAAATAATCCATGTCATGATGAAATTTATTTATAGAAGGGATCCGCTTTACGCGTATGAGGCAAATGTTAACTGAATATGGAAAACAATCATAAATACCAAGGAGAAAAAAAACAAATGTAATTCTCATTTTATTCTTCATTTCATTTTATTTTAATATACATGATATATAAATATCACTTTTTTTTTTTTTTTTTTATATAAATTTGAAGTACAAAAAACGGACATACCCTAATGCATTATTATGAAACCTTTTTTTTTTAAACCAATGAAAAAATCTCTTTCCGATCACAAAAAACTATAGACGCGATTATTAAGGCCGATTTGAGCCTACGAAATAATCACAAGCAATGGGTGATACAATTATATAAATTAATAAAACTCTAATCCCGATATGGATTGTTAAGAAAGGGTTCGGTAATTTAATAAATTACGAACCATGTAGAATATCATCAATTAATAAAACTTATTTTTATTTTTCTTTCAAATTTATTTGTCATATCATTCATCATACTATATGTAATCCAAATTACTTAATTTATATTTGCAGGAAAAAATTATAAATATGTTATTGCATTCTATATTTTACTTGTTTTCCTTACTCACCGAGAGCTCAATAATATTTTTTTAAATATTTTTTTTTTTTTTTCTTATAAAAATTCAGTGGGAACTCATTTGAATCTGTTGCGATTAACTCGCAAAGCCCAAAGAAAAACAAAAAAAATAAAAAAAAAAAAGTTAAGAACGTTGAAATAATTCAAATATATTCAAAACTTTAATATAAATAAAAAAAAAACTCTAAGCAATTTAAGATAATCTAATAAAAACTTAAGAACAAAACTTATAATGGCTAAATCAAATCGAAAACAAGTTAATACGAAAAGAAAACCGGCGTCAAAACGTAATCGTAACATTCCAAATATCGAAATTAATTTACCGTTTCCACCCAAGGTTGAGCTCGAAGACCTATTCCCCAAATCCAAAACAGTGAGCTTACGAACTTTGAACGCGTTTTTCATTTATCGCAAAGTGATTACTGCTGAATTAAAAAAAAATCATGTCTTATGTTGGAGTATAATATCAAGCATAGCATCCAGCAGATGGAGGATCGAAGATTCCGGAGTGAAGCAGCATTACAGAGAACTTGCAGAACATGCTAAAGTCTTGTATAGATCTAAACATCCATTATATGTTCATCATGGAAAAAACGCTGCCGAGTCTGCGATGATGCTTCAAGACAACGATGAGAAATCTGCACCAAAGCAATTTATCTTTGTAAACGAATTCGATACTAATAATAAAGTTGCAGGTCAACAAGACGCGTCTGATCAAGTCGAAGTTGCAGAACCGCTAAATGATCATAATAACTATGATTATGAACAAAATATTTCTTCGTATACCGTCGTTAACCCTCCAAATCCATCAGCATTTGACTTGGTTGATTATTTATATGGAGATACGTGCAACTATTCCATGACCACACTTTTGCATGATGAAGAATTAATTTATTACATGATGAATGGAAGTTGGTTTCCGCAAGATTGAGAAGGACAATATACCTATTTTCATCAGTTATCAATTATCAAAAAACGCTCGAGGGTTTCCTTAAGTTATGTAATAGATTATTATTTTTTTTTTTTTTAAAAAAAAAAAATTCATGTAGTCATATTTCATATTTTATTTTTGGGATTTAGGTTTTAGAACCTTCAAAGTTATCTATATATATCTTTTTTTTTTCGACAATTAATAAGATTTTTTACGGTTTTCTATGATTAATTTGATGTTTATGCACGTTTTATTAATAAATAATTGTCAATCTATTTAATCGTCTTTTGTTTTGTAATTAATTTTGTTTGTTTGCCCAAAATTTCTCGAATATTTTAATAAGTGATTTTATCGTCATAAAGTATAAATTTAAAACAATGTGTACATATCCGAGTACCTGAAACCCGAACGCAATTAAAAAAATTAATTATTACTTCCGCAAAATCGCATGTGCTCAATCATTTGTTTTCCCCTAACTATAACAGGTATAAAATGTTGATAATCGCAAAATAAAGTTTGAAACTATTAAATGTTACAATCAAACATTCAAATTTATGGTTAATGTTTAATATATATTTAAAATTTTGCAAATAATTGTCATTATCACTATTGATTGATAAAATTTCATTATCAACATTTTAGAAACATTTTGAAACATCTTAATGCAACAATTTATCAATTCTAACATATATAAATAATGAAATATGTCATGATATATTAATTGTAGAAGATGAAACACAGCTTATTGAATTCAGCCATGATAGATTAATTGTAGAAGATGAAACACAGCTCATTGGATTTATCATAATATGACGCATTGAATGGTGAGTAAATTTATATTTCTAAGATCAATAAATAAATGATTTTTAGCAAAATGTGAAATCACAATAAATTACACAATATTTTCATTACTTATAACTATAAAAAAATGATATATCACTTATTGGATTCATTATAATAAGATATACAAATGTAAAAATGAGAATCAGTCTCAAAAATTCTTGCCATTTCAATCTTACATCAATCAAACTTTATGTATCTACAATCTTTGATTATATAAATAAATCAAATTACTAATAGTTTCTTTTATAAAACTATGATCTTTTAAATCAAAATTTCTAATTAATTAAATCAGAAATGACATTTAGTTATTAGCTAAGCCTAATTTTTAGCTGTTATTTGAGTTAAATAACTGAAAAAATCACAATTTAATTAGCATTTAAATATAAGCAAAATTTTTAATATCATAAAATTTATCATAATATTGTAGTTATAGTTAAGAATTAATAACTTTAAATAATCAAATATTATAAAATAGTATATATTGAATATTCTAAATATTAATTGCTACATTTTTTTGCAAAATTAAACACTTCTGATTTTAGAACATTTAATTTATTACATTTTGCAATATTTGATATTTTTGACATTTAAAACTTTTAATTAATTCTATTTATAATAATTGATACATTTAATATTTAAAATTAATTGTAAAAATTGATCTTGCTAACTTTAAAACATTTAATTTATTATATATTTATAATATTTTGAAGTTTTTGATATTTAAATATTTATTAATTATATTTTAAATTTTATTTTTAATTAAAATTAAAATTTTATAATTTTTTTTATTTAAATATATTAATTAAATTGAATAAAATTTTATAAAAGTTTATTGTTGATAAATTTAAAATTTATAATAATAATTTAAAATCAAAATTAAATTTATTAAGTTTAAATTAGTAAATTTTAATAGAAAATTTTTAAGTTTATATAGAATGTTTGAACCTAAATTATGTTATATATTTGTTACTAGTATTATACTCTTCTGTCTTTAATTTTTATTATTTATTTTATAAACTTAAATTTTTTAGTAAAAAATTATTATTTGTTACATTTATATATCATATGGGTTGATTGCTAGGAAAATCAGGTTCCGGGAATTTTTTAACAAAATTGAGATTTTTATTGCATTTTAGTTTTTGATGTTATTAGATTAAAATGTATTAAGCTCTTAATTTAATTGAAAAATTTCTCGGAACCTGATTTTCCTAAAAACCCTCCCATATAGCTAATTTCTTAATTTCTTAATGTCAGTAAAAATAATATTAATATTGATTATATTATGTAACTTGTATTTAAATATTTTATATAATAAAATTTATCATTTTAATATTATATATAATAAAAATTAAATTAATCAATTTTATATAATATTAAAATTTATTAATTTCTTATAATTTATAATTTAATTTAAATAAATTTTAGTTTATTAGAATTATTATATAAAGAAATTTTTAAATTTAATATTATAATTATTTTAATTAAATATTAAATATTATTACATAAAAGAAGACATAGATGATGATGATTTAAAGGATGACGTCGATTTCTAAAAAATCATATATGTTTTCTATGTCATCTATGTCATCTATAGCATATATTTCTTTTATACAATATATTTCTTTTATTTATTTATCTCATATATTTATTATGTTTTATTTATTTTATATATTTTATTTATTATACTTATTTCTTTTATATCTTTGATAACTTTATATTTTTCATTTTATATAAATAAAGGACAATTTTTTTTAACTTAACAATATATTTGACTCATAGTTTATATAATAATTTAGTTTAATTCTCTTAATATAATTGTATAGTACAAAACGTCAACTAAAATAGTACTCTATTGTTATAGTTATTAAATAAACTGTTAATTTACTGATACTCTTCTAAATTTAATTATAAAATTAAACCTTCTGCTTATCACCTATAAATATTGCTTCATAAGCATCTTAAAGAACTGATCGTAGTAATATAATTAATATAAATTACTAATTTATTTATTAATTAGTAAAGTTATTTTTAAATTTTAATTGACATAATTAAAGTTACTTATCTAAACTTTTTTTAAATTTAGTAAAGTATTTAAACTTTAATTTTACTAATTTTTATTAAGGTTTAGATATAATTTTGCATTTTTATAAGCTTTGATATAGTTTTATCTTTTCTTAGATTTTGCAAATTTTTTAATAAGATTTTAATATAATTTTACTAATTTTACTTTTTACTATTTAAACAATTTATAAACTTTTAAATTTTGTTTAATAACTTTAATTATAATTTAATTATAGAGTTCTGAATGAGTCGAGTTAACTCATGAGTTAGATGAGTCAAGTCAAGTTTAAATCAAGTCAAATTTATATTTTTTAACTCGATAATTTGTGAATTATGCCAAATTCAAGTCAAGTAAATATTTAACTCGACTCAATTTAAACTCAACTCAAATTTGACTTGATTCAAGTTGATTTGAAATAATATTATTAAAAAATTAATATTTTAAAACTATAAAATTATATATTATAATAATTGAAATGCTTTATAATAGTTGAAATGTATTAATAGTTAATAATTGAAATTTATTTTATTAATTTAAATTATAAATTTTAAATTT